>JABUQX010113111.1:37500-42500 GCA_015478945.1 Trachelipus rathkii | reverse complement strand
TTTATTTTTTATTTAACTTCGCTTCAATATATAAATTGATTTTAGTTACAATGGACTAATTTCTTTCTCTTTTCAATTTCACTAGCTCTCTCTCTCTCTCTCTCTCTCTCTCTCTCTCTCTCTCTCTCTCTCTCTCTCTCTCTCTCTCTCTCTCTCTCTCTCTCTCTCTCTCTCTCTCCTCTTTTTTTTTTTCTCTCTTCTCTTTTTTTTTCTCTTTCTCTTTCTCTTTCTCTTTCTCTTTTTCTTCCTCTTTCTATCTCTCTTTTTCATGCTCTGTTATCTAAACTACTTTACTATTTATTCTTCTGCTCATTTTCTCATACCCTTTTTTTAACTTTGGCCTTTGAGAAAAATAAGATATGACTTTTAATTTTACCAACAAGAATTTTGCAAACTTACTTTTTCTTATTACAATTTTCTCACTAATCGATCAATAAAAATTGGAAATATAAATTGTTTTATATATTTCTTATTTTCTTATTTATTTTATTTTTTCATTCATTATTTTTCTTTAAGGTAAATTCATCTTCGCTTACTCTCAATAGCATATAATTTTTTACAAACTTACCCTTCCATATTCTAAAAATTTAGGCTTGCAAATCTTTAAGTATCAAGCGATCCTTATTATATAATAGATATATATAATCTATATGGATCAAATAATGTAGTACATATAAAATGCGCAATATATTATTACGTAAGTAATATACGTAATAATATATTTCAAAAATAATATAGTTTAAAATATTTCTTACCAGTGTAAATAGTTTAGATCAATAGTTTAAAAATAAATTTATTTACTTTAAAGAAAAAATTGAATTACCAATGGCGTCAATTAAAATCAAGGATTTCATGTAAAAGTGATGACGTCATCACATGTGCACGTACCTCTTTCAATGTTTTTTCGCTCGAAATTTTGGATGCCACAATTTTAAGTCGCTTCTGGAATTTCTCAGCCTAATAATAATAATAATAATAATAATAATAATAATAATAATAATAATAATAATAATAAATAATAATAATAATAATAATAATAATAATAATAATAATAATAATAATAATAATAATAATAATAATAATAATAATAATAATAATAATAATAATAATAATAATAATAATAATAATTAGTAATAATAATAATAATATAATAATACATAATAATAAATAATTAATACATAATAATATAATAATAATAATTACTATATTAATAATAATAATAATAAATAATAATAATAATAATAATAATAATTAATAATAATGAATAATAATCTAATAATAAATAATAATAATAAAGTAATAATAATAATAATAAAATAATAAATAATATTAAAGAAATATAGAAACAAGTATAATTATATTTAAAAAATGCGATAGAGATTATGCTACTAATAAACAAAATCGTTAAACCTGAAATATAGAGAAAGATAAAAGAGGAATTAATAATAATTAACACAAATAGTAATAATTTATTTTAATAATAATTATAATAATACATAATAATAATAATAATAATAATAAAATAATAATAATCAATAATAATAATAAATAATTTAGAATTATAATTATAATAATTAATATAAAAACGTTACTACTACACTACTACTACTTAATAATAAATAATAATAAAATAATTACAATAATTATAATAATAATAAATAATAATAATAATAAATATAATAATAATAATAATAATAATTAATATAATAATAATATAATAATAATAATAATAATAATAACTAATTAATAATCATAATAATAATAAAAAAATTAAAATATTATTAATACCCCCTGTACCACACCGATGTGAGTGCTAAATAATAATAATATATAATTAATAATAATAATAATAATAATAATAATAATAATAAAATAATAATAATAAATAAGAATAATTAATAATAATAATAATAATTAATAATGATATAATTAATAGATAATTATAATTTATTAAAAATAAAATTAATAATAATCATTAATAATAATTAATAATAATAATAATAATAAAATAATAAAATAATAATAATAATACATACATAATAATAATAATAATAATAATATAATAATATACTAATAATCAATTCAGATAATTAATAATAATTATACATTATTAATAATTTAATACTACTACTACTACTACTAACTACTACTACTAAATAATAAATAATAATCAATAATAATAATAATAATAATATAATAATAATAATAATACCATAATAATAATAATAATAAAATAATAATAATTAATAATAATAATAATTAATTAATAATAATAGAATATATATTAAAATATAATAATAATGATAATAATAAATACATCTATAATTATTAATAATAATAATAAACAATAATAATTAAAATTAATAATAATAATAATCAATAATAAATATAATAATATAATAATAATAATAATAATAATATAATAATAATAATAATATAATAATAATAATAATTGATGATTGATGATGATTGATAATAATAATAATCACATAATAATAATAATAATTAATAATAATAATAATAATATAATAATAAATAATAACTAATAATAATAATCAATAATATATAATATAATAATAATAATAATAATATAATGATAATAATAATTCATAATTATTAATAATTAATAATAATAATAATAATATCATATAGCACAGATGGTTGCAGATACATCACAGCGACGTTAATGTTCGTCGCACTCGTCACATCACATATACGTCGTATATGTGACATTGCTGTGTTACATCTTATGTGATGTACGCTTTTTCTTTCCAATGCAACGTATTTGCGACGTTACATTGTTAATTATAAATGTTTCCGCGACACTGCCAGGCGTACGATATCCTTTTAAAAATAAATAACGCCCTGTCTTTTTCATGCAAATTTCCTATAATCTTCATAATCCTTTTTCATTTATGTTTGATTGTTTATAAGTCATTTTATTACATCTATTTCTACAGAAATTGTATCTTTGTTAATTTACTTTATTTTTTTCAAATGCGTACATTTGAATAAATTCATTAAATACTAATTATTTATGCTCTCCGAGTCACGGTACGCTCAACGCGCAAACTATGTTTGGAGTGACTTCTGCTGGTGTTATTTCAATTATTTGTTTAAAATGTAGTTTATTATATGTTCTGTTTCATTTAGGGTGTTCACGGAATATCTATTGGTATAGTAGAGTTTAACATATTCTTAAAAATCGAATTTTTTTAGGAATTTCAAATCGATTTGTTGTTATACTATGAAAACCGTATAAAAAATTTACAAAGAGAACACAGTTGCCAAATATGTATAATTATATATATATATATATATATACTATCCTTATATAATATATATATATATTATATATACTAATATATATATAAATTATTATATAATATATTATAATATATATATATATATATAATACAAGAATACGAATTTAGCATGTTGTTTCACACAAAAGTACCATTAAATTTGTCGCAGCACATACAACACCAGCCTAGACGGAATTAAGCCATGCTTAACTGCCACTAATGATATCTAACGATTTTCAGAGAGAAAAATAAAACTTAACAATTTTATTTAATAAAAGTGAAAAGGAAACTTGATTTGCAATTAAAGACCTTCATAACAAATCATAATTATTTATTTAAATCTAATGTAACCTGTAATAACTTATATATATTATATTATATATTATATATAATATATATTATATTAATAATATATATATATTATATATATATATATAATATTATATATCTATAATATATATATATATATATACTATATATATATATATATATATATATATAATATATACATAGTTATATATATATACCTAATATACTATATATATATATATATCTTATATATATATTAAATTATATATAATATATAATATTATTATATATATTATATTATTATATATATATATATATATACTATATATATATATTATATATATATATATATATTAATATATATATATATATATATACAAAAGTTACATCAAATAGATGTCCTAAAACTACGTCGATGCAACGTTACCGTGTAACGTTGCAGGGATGTCGTAAGAGTACGTAAATACTACGTTACCATAGGACGTCGCAGTGATGTCGCACTGTTACGTCGCTGAGAGCTGACATTTCCACATCCCAGGGACGTAATTATTATGTACTAATACGATGTCGCACATCGCAAAGGGACGTAAAAGCGACGTCGCTTTTACGTTAGTGTGCTATATGGGTATTATTATTATTATTATTATTATTATTATTATTATTATTATTATTATTATTATTATTAATAATAATAATAATAATAATAATAATAATAATAATAATAATAATAATAATAATAATAATAATAATAATAATAATAATAATAATAATAATAATAATAATAAATAATAAAATAAATAAATAAATAATAATAATTAATGAATAATAATAATAATAATAATAATAAATAATAATAATCAAAAAGTTAATATATAAAACTTCGAAATGATAATAATGAAGAATATTAAAATGTTGATTTATAAATGTTAATAATAATAATAAAATAATAATAATAATAATAATTAATCAATAATAATAAAATAATAATAATAATAATAATAATAAAAAATAATAATATAATAAAATATAATAATAATAGTAATAATAAGAATAATAACTAATATAATAAGACTAATAATAATAACTAATAATAATAATAATAATAATAATAATTATTATTATTATTATTATTATTATTATTATTATTATTATTATTATTATTATTATTATTATTATTATTATTATTATTATTATTATTATTATTATTATTATTAATTATTATTATTATATTATTATTAATTAATTAAAATAATAATTAAATAATAATATAATAATATAATAATAATAATAATAATAATAATAATAAAATCATAATATAATAATAATATTTATTTATATTTTTTTATAGAAAAATAATAATAATAATAATATTGATAATATAATAAT
>JABUQX010113111.1:27500-32500 GCA_015478945.1 Trachelipus rathkii | reverse complement strand
ACTGTAATGTCGAAATTCTTCCCTCGAGAAAGATGTATTTATTTTGCTATTTACTCGTGAATATTTAATGCTAAATTACTTCTGAGAAATTGTCTTAATGATTTTGGTCGGCAACTGTAATTATTAATTGATTTATTTCTCAATATATATATATATATATATATATATATATATATATATAATATATATATTATATATATATAATATACTATATATAGTTACTTATGTATATATATATATATTATATAGTATATATATATATATATATATATATATAATATATATATTTATATAATTATTATATATATATATATATATATATAGTATATAATATATATATAATATATATATATATATATATATATATAATTATATATTATATATCGATATATATATATTATATTATATATATAGTATATATATATATATATATATATATATATATAACCCTAGCGCACTCAAGACTTAGTCCCTTTACCTCCATCAAGGATTTAATTGCATCAGCCACCTTCCTGCTACTCACAACTTTCCTACTACACTTTGCATCGTCCGTTCCCTTTTCATCCAACATATAACCTAAATATTTAAACTTGGACACTTGTTCCAGCTGCTCACCATCTAACATAACTTCACACCACAGACTCCCCTTACTCACTATCATAACCTTACTCCAATCTACATTTACTTTTAAACCCCTCCTTTTACACACAATGTCATTCCCTCTACAAATCGTCTCAAACTCTCTTCAGATTCGTCAAACAAAACCAAATCATCTGCATCATTCTAACACCTTCCCCTTCCACCCATACCTCTCATTCTTCCATAACCCTATCCAGATATAAATTGAATAATCACGGAGTCATAACACATCCCTGCCTCACTTAGCTATCAAAATTAAACCTATCATTTTCAAATTCATTTATTTTTATACACGCTTCACTATCGTCACACATACTTTTGATTTCATTCAGAAGCCTACCACCAAACACCATATATCGCTAACACCTGCCATAGAGCTTCCCTATTAATCCTATCAAAGGCCTGCTGCAAATCCATAAAACCTAATTACAATTTTTTCTTCTTGTCTCTCAATTTCTCAATCATTTGATTCAATGTAAAAATTTGATCCACACATCATCTATCACTTCTAAATTTACCTTGTTCTTCACCAATGAGTCCCTCAGTCACTCAACGAACTCTTACCAGCATACCAGCATACCAGCATACCAGCATACCAGCATACTAGCATAAATCTTCACTACAATCATCAATAAATTAATTCCTCCAATAGATCCAACAGTTCCCGTAGTCCCCCATACCCTTATATAAGGATATTTTTTTATTTCACTCCTCGAAAGGAGGTATTTATCCCTCATCCGGGTCCAAACCTCAAACCTAAGGATGAGGGATTTTGTCTACCCCCAGCACCTGAAAATGTGCCCGAATGGTTGCGGTAGCAGAATAGACATCAGCGGTATTCTGGCGAAGACATATATAGAATGGCACCCATACGATCGCATTTCATACACACACCACTGGGATGATGCGCGGCAGCAGCGCGCACACACCTATATATCCACACCCATCTACTGTCTCCTATACGCGTCAGCTACACTAGTGACTCTCTCACTCAGAATAATAATATATACATATATATGACTTAGATATCTCACACACTCCTCGCGCACACCACCATCATCACACACGCGCTCATCACTCTCTTGTCTCATTTAAGAGACCTTAGAGCCTCACAGCACGCACGCTAAGCACTGAAGTTATATCTATTTTGAAACTCACGTCACAGGGTGGAGATATATCGTGTAACCTCTTCATTGCTCGGCCTCTAGAAGTACTAACTCAGCATAACTAGTGTGATATGCTGAAGCGTGTACCGAATCAAAGACGTACATTGCTGTGATTACCGGCAGCAGATGCAGGCAGTCACATGCGCCGGACAGAGGCAATCACGACGCACACCTCATACGGCTACCTGCGCTAAGAGTAGAGACAATCATCCGCCTGCTGGAAACGCAAATGCCACCCACAACCCACCCAGAGGCCTGCACCACATCGCAACCCGCACTCCTCTCGATTCCTACTCATATCACCTCACACTCACTCTATAATCTCTCTGCTCGAGATATATATTATCCGTACTATATATATACTCGTGGATATATATATATATGAGCGGTGGGGTGGCAACGCATCTTCTCACACCCACCTGACCAGCACTACTAATGGAGGGTCTGAGTGTGACTCGCTATCACCGAGTTACTGATGGCATTAGAGTATTACATTCACTACTATCACCTCTCCTACATGCACGATCTTCACCGCCTCCCTCTCTTCACTCTGTGTGACTCAGTTGCGGGACTCTCGTGTAATATCTCACAGACACCTCTCCACATCTCATGGTCACAATCACCATCTAGCCTCATTATATATCGTACTACTCACAATGCCTATCCACACGTAGATAATCATACTCATATCGTCTCGAGTACGAATTACTCACAGTCGCATCATCTGTAAGTACATGACATGACATATCAATCTACTCACCGCTCTCTCACTACCACTTTACATCCTAATTCCGAGCTAATCCAATATATCCAGTATTCAACACTCATCACCATCACACATAACGTACTCCGGTGTCAATATAATATCCATATTATCATAATTCGTGAGCTCTATGATGAGATCTCAGATGTCTATAATAAGTGGTGTAATATACCACACTCTCTCTCATACACTCTTATAACCGTGAGAGAGCGACGAGTGTCTCATCGCACTCTAGTCTTTAGAGATAGTCACCATAACCAATAATATAAAATACCTATGCTAGGACTATATACAAGAAATTCGCAAAGCTATGAGTAAGCATCGCATTCATCAGTCACCACTATGCGTGCGAGCTGCGAGTGCGTGGCACCTCTTAACTATATCACTCCACACACTCATATCATTGTGACGCTCGATGTCTCTCTCGCAACTAAATCTCTTACTACTGTCTTATATTCGCTTTTTCACTCTCTCAATCCTCTCATCTCTACACACGTACTACTCCTCTTATAGTAGACTCATCTAATAGAACATCTCGAGCTCGCCAGATTATACATATATCACTCTGTTAATATATCTATAGACTGGCGTATCTCTCACCGACTGCGTCCTCTCACCTCACTCCTCACTGCTCCACTCGAGCGCACACACCACCTCTTCGAAGGTCCACTCGAATGGTCTCGACGTCTACACTTTCCAGTCAACATGATATCTCCTCGACAGACTCTCACACTACGTGCACCACATCATCAGAGGCGCTCATGTGTCTAATCCTATATCTCATCTCGTGCATACATCTTCACGACTTAATTCTCACGTCTCTCATATATGCGTTCCACCTTCCTATCCTCCTTACAGCTCTTCCTCTCTACTCCCACACACCAATCCTCCCATTTAAGTTCATTATCTTTACATAATAACAACACATAATGCATCCGACAATAACATCCATCACCATCCGCTCTGATGTAACATCCATCACATACTTCATTACATAGAAGTGGCGTAAGCATGATATCTCCTACTACCACCTGCATATAGCGAGTCCACTATCAATATCTGTCTCAGCGCGTATTGATTTCCACCACCTCAATAAACCTCGTGACAGATATATATATATACGTATAACTACATACCTAAACTACGAACACTAGCACACTCACCAACATATCACGCTACCTCCGTGCGCTGCCACATATAAAATACAGATCAACCTTTTCTACCATTCTCATTTTTCCGCGTCACCCATTTGCTTACTTGTTACCATCCCTATTTTGATCAGCCTATTCAACCATTTAGTGTCAACCCTATTCCACAATACAGGCTCGCTCATAAGCGTCGGACTGCGATCTAACTTCACCACCAAAATATCATTCAGATTATCTCAGAAAACTCGCACTGCGTGGATGCACTATATACACACAATTCTCCGGCCTCGGAGCAACATCACACTCTCACTCATCGATGTGCGAGAGCAGCGACGTATATCCACACTCTCTTGAAGAGAGCGTGAGTGTAACGATGAGAGAGTGGCACACACCACCACAGAGATATAGAGAGTCTCGCACTCACTCTGATACAATTACACGTATAGTGGCGTGATCTCTATATATATATATAATATATATATATATGTTCACACCACACACTCAATCTTCACCGCTTCCTTTTCTATTCTTTAGCTTTCAGTCAACAGCGCGCAAATCAAATTTACCCTTTCTAAATACATCCATAACCTCTCTCCTCTTCTCCTCATTCAGGTATTCCTCTAACATTCCATGTCCCCATACGATTCATACATTTTGCCGAAAGATAGGAAGGTCGCTTAGCAAGCGAGACACAGAGACCTTCTCTGAGCATGCATTAAGCATTCCTTAGGCAAAGAGATAAATGGCAGGTGAGAAAGCCAAACCAAACTACCATGTCCTAAGTCGCGTTCTACGTACAACGACGCAGAACATACGGCTGCTTAATTCTTTCTCCCCATAAACATGGATAAAGCGTATTGTGTGAAAGGTGGTTGATCTTGTAAGAAGAGTGTTATGAAACGCAAATGTGAAAGTCGAACTATATATATATATATAGTATATATATATACTATATAACTATAATATACTATATATATATATATATAATATACTATATACTATAGTATATATATATATATATATATTATATATATATAAATATATTATATTATAAATATTTAAAATATATACTCTAAGCCTACCCGCCTTCACACTATCACTGCCACACCCTCCCTCTTACAACAGAAGTCCGATATATAATAATATAATATACTATATAATATATATATATGCTATATATATATATATATATACATTACATACAATATTATATATATATATATATATATATATAATATATATATATATATATAGTCATATACTATATATATTATATACTATTAC
>JABUQX010113111.1:12500-22500 GCA_015478945.1 Trachelipus rathkii | reverse complement strand
GTTTAAGTTCCAATTTTAAGATTCGAATCTTTAAAAAAAAAACTTCCTTGCTTTATTTATATAAATGTTACTTATTTTATTTACTGTAATAATTAAACATTAACGAAGTTCTTGTTAGCTGTGTGCAACTATTGGTAGTAATAATAAGTACCATAAGGCCTTTTATAATATATATATTATATATATTTAGTTACTATATATATATATATACTAATATAATACTATATATATAATATATATATATATATATATATATATTATTATATATATTAGAAAAAAATATATATATATAGTATATATTAAATAAAAATACTAAATATTCAAAATACGATATATATATGAGAATTTTGCTTCTTAGATATTGAAAGTGAAAAATGATCCAAAATAATACGAAATAATTTGTCTTTATTTTTAATCAGTATGTTTGCAAAGAAAAAATAAAATAGTTATATTTACTTGATGATGTAAAATATATCATTGATTGTTTCAATCATACTGATGTAAAATTTTCGCACCGTGGCGTTGATTGGACAAATTTTATGTCAACTTGATATAATTTTTTCTGTGTTCCATTCAATTTTCTTCCCATCCCTTTGTTTTGTCATGATTCAAAGCATAAAGCAAAATGGGCGGTAGAATGCAACATGGTATAAAAAACTATTATTTTGACATTCAGTTATACAGATTTGTCACTTAGCGTTGGATAAGAGGGACCAGATATTTTATTGTATTTAACATTGTTATACAATTTCCAGATAATTTATTTATAAATAATTTTCTCACTGTCAGTAGTGAAAACTGCTCCATAAATATTTTGATGATACATTTGGTATTCTTAATTAATATTTACTCCCTAAACATTTAGAGACACTTCTCTTCTGTATTTCTGTGTTGCGTATCAACAGAATTTCAGTTTTCTCTACATTCATCGTCATGCCAAGTAAGCGGGGATTATTCATTAAAATATTTTTTTATATTCTCAGCTCTTACCCAGAAGGCAAATATTATATATATATATATATATATATATATATATATATATATTCATATAATATATTAATATTATAATATATATTATATATATATATATATAATATTATAATAGAGCATCAAAATTGATTTTGAGTATAATATAATTGTTTTCTTTATTCATATCAAATACTTGTCCAAATATGGAAAAATTATATCTTCACTTAAAGAAAGTGAATTAAAGAAATTTTATAGAAAATGGATTGTGAGTATTAACTATTTATATTTCTAATATAAATATATTTAATTTTAATTTTTAATTATCTATGTATTTTTTAATTACATGGTTTATATTATTCTTTAAGAATTTAAGTTTTGTTAACATTGTGTTCTCTGGATTTAAGGTGTACTTGAGAAATTATGTAAAGTGTAAAATAATGCATTCGCCGACAAGTCAGCGAAGCTGGTAAATTAATAGAATGGAATTTTTAGCAAAATTTCTCCAATCGCAAAAAAGAAGTTTTAATATCTACATAGAGATTTTCTTCAAGAGAACATCAACTAGTGAAGTGGAGGAAGAAAGAAAAAGAAAAAAACTTCCAGCTTACTCTCCACTATATATATATATATATATATATATATTAAAATTATGTTTACTATATATATTTATGTTATTTATATATATTATTATATATATATATAGTGTATAATCAGTATATATCTACACATATATATATATATATATATTATATATTTCTTACAAATAACACCGCTCACGGGCAGAGCCCTTTTAGAGAAGGGTCCAGAAAAATAAATGATGGAAGAAACCCAACCCATGCCCAACCTATAGCTCAAAACCAGAGAGTGATTCGCAACTCTTATAGAGAAGGTGAGATTAAATAACAACAGAAAAAAAAAACAGTAATAAAGGCAGAGAGTTCCACTAGAAGAGAGGTGAGCCGGAAGAGAAAGAAGCTGGAATTCCCAATATTCACACAAAATTCATGAGAAATCTGGGCAGCCCCTTGTGCTAACGACGGATGACTCATTAGTGGCGGAATGCGAAAAGTCACCTCACTCGAGCGCCTGCAATTGTAGTACCTATAGTTAAGAGATAGAGCCCCAATGTCACGTTGCAGAGATAGAAGGTCAGAGGTGTTTGAAATTAGGGGACAGTTATTAATTATATATATATATATATAATATATATATATATAATATATATATATTAATATATTATATATATTCATATATACTATATTATATATATTAATATATATATATATACTATATATAATATTATATATATATTATATTATATATTGTATATATATATATAAATATATAATGTATATATAATATTATATATATATATTATAAATATATATAATATATATATAATATATATATTATAATATATATATTATAATATATATATATTATATATATATATATATATATATATAAATATATATAATTTTAATATATTATTATATATATTATAGACATATATATATATATATATATAATATATATATATATATATATTGATATATTTATATATTATTGTTTTTCTTTCTTCCAATGACTATTCTTTTATCCATATTAATGAAAGTAATTTCTTTTATATTATGTATCTATGAAGGTTTACTTTACAACAACAATTTCTCCTATTAAATTATATATTTAACTGAAAAATATGTTATCTTAGATACATTTATCAGCTAGTTCTACAAAGTAGTGATACTTTTCAAACCATAACATTTAGAGCCAAAATAGTCTTTCGAAACTAGATTATATATATATATATTAATAATATATATATTAAAATATATATTTAATATATATTAATATTATATATAATTATATATATATATATATATATTATAATACTATATATATATATATTAATAGTATATAGCATTATATATATATATATATATATTTATATATTATAATATTATATATATTATATATATATATATTTATTATATTATATATATATATATATATATATATATATATATAATAATATTATATTACATAAATAATTATATATAATATTAATTAATTATATATATATAATTTTGATAGTGGTGCAACGTACAGTGGAGAATGTGTTATATATATCTTCCCTTATTATTATTAAGTCATTTCAGTTTTTAATAATTTCTTTAATTAAACACTACCTTGAAATGCTAACTGTAGTGCTTTATTACATTAGTAACTGTTGTGTTAATATTTACTTACCATAATGGTAAGCAACACACGTTGCGGAAACTTTTTAAAGGCCTGGAATTATATAGATAAATTTGTTAGTGCCGTACACCTTTTATACTTTCTAGGTGTTACATTATATATTAATTTACTGATATAGGATTTGCCAAACAATTGATGAACTCTTATCAAAATAGAATGTACAAATTTTATTTTAGTGGATTTTTATGTAGGTTAGCTAGTATTTTGAAGTACAAAAAAAATTGTATGTTTCCGGGTGCATGCGAGCCCTCGTGATTGTACGAATGACAAGACTAGGTGGACGTGGGGGTCTGCCTGGACTAGAACTCGCTCTTGACTTTTCAAACGCCCGCGGCCTATGTTCTATTTTAACCTCGAATCTGTGGAGTATCTCTTTTCTGACTCTCATCATAACCTCTTACTTATGTCTGAGACCAAGATATCCAGTGATTCTTTCTTTAATAACCTCAATGTCTCTAACTACAACTTATTTCACAATTTCCGCCTAAAGGATGGAGTCAGTGCCTATTTAAACATTAATACTCCTGCAATACGTCTTGAAAACATTGAATAGCCTAACTTTGATATTCTATGACTTAAGATCTTTTTCTTCATACTACTACCATTATCTTGTGTTTCTGCTACTACACTCTT
Organism: Trachelipus rathkii; assembly: GCA_015478945.1. Classification (NCBI taxonomy): domain Eukaryota; kingdom Metazoa; phylum Arthropoda; class Malacostraca; order Isopoda; family Trachelipodidae; genus Trachelipus; species Trachelipus rathkii. The sequence continues at coordinate 18,639 of JABUQX010113111.1, read as the reverse complement.
AATGGAACAGATATTCTCATAAAATGGCAATGTCCTCTATTTAAGGAACTTCCGCTTACACCACACTGAGGGGTAAGTGGTAAGTGGGAAGGAGGTAAAAACATTTAGTATTTTAAAAGATGTGGAATAGTTGATTACGGAACCTATACTATCCCAGAACGTCCTAACCAATTCTTGAACACTCTTGACTTGTTTCACCCCTTTTCGTTACAAATACATAATTTTCCATCCTATCGGTAACTCAAACCATAATCTTGTAGCTATTAATTATAACACTTCTCTCTCCAGACGCTTCACCATGCCCTAAACATTCTTTCTGGCAATTTAATTGGGCTAATTATGGGCATTGCGCCGCTTTTTTGCTACTTACCCTTGATATGAATCGTGTTTGACTCGTATCATGCTTCGGTGACTGTTGGAAAGGTAGGGGGCCTAATCTCCGAGGGAATAAACATGTTCATTCTATTTTCCACTAAATCTCTTTCTCCTCAAAATTCGTAGTTCGATGGCACCTATTCTCGTGTCCTCCAGGATAGAGACAATGCCTATCGGGATGGAAAAACTCTCTTTCTTCAATCACTCTTACTAATTTTCGCTCAAGTCGGAATCATTGAAGGGATTTTATTCGTCAGGCTAAGCTTGCTTTCACCAAAAGGAAGTGTGCTTACATCCTTGGTTCTTCTACTGATAAAAATTTCTGGCCATTTGCCAAAAACATTTCTAATAACTTCTGTAAATCTGCTTTTCCTCCTATTAATCGCAATCGATTGTGACAACCTTCCTATTACTCCTTATCCTCTCAGGTGTCCCATATTCCGGCCTGTGATTACACATGATCAGGTGCGTGAGATCCTGAGATCTATGTAGACATCTAGGAAAAGTTTAGTAGTGAATCATATATACCGGAAGTGGGCATTATATTCTATTTATCCACCGTTTGATTTTGAAAAAAGGGATGCGATGCTTCTGAGTATACGAGGTGCCGTACCTCTTTTCGAGTCTCTAACTCTCTATGCCTTAAAACTAACATTTTCCTCAATACTAGATGCGTGCATATTTTCAAACGAAGGACATAAAGAGAGGGAGATTGAATAAAGCAGGAAAAACAGATCGTCCTATACCTTTCACGTATTCTGTCCAAAATGTTTGAAACGACTTCTTCACGCTTCTATAATTTACCCTGGGGATCATCTTAGATATACTCATTCCCTCTTTTCCAGGTGGACCAGTATGGTTTTCCGCACATTCGAGGTCAACTGGTGGCATATTTTCACTTCAACTTGAATTTATGGGTCTCCTGCCTACTTTAGAAGAAGACTTTAAATGTGAGGAATCGTGTGTGAGATTGTGCTTGAATGTATATAGTCAAAATTCCTATTTGACATGGTATGGCCTGCGTCAACTTGAGCATATCTCTATAGAGCTCCAATCCTTTATTGGGGGTTTTCTCCTTCTCCATTTGCTTCCGTTATGTATATGCTTATTCTCCAGATCATTCCATAATCGTGTACACTTGTTTGATATATATTAGTATATATTAAAAAAAATATATATATATATATTTATATATATTTAATATATTATATATTTATATATATATATTATATTTATAATATATATATATATTATATATATATATATATATTATATATATGATTATATTAATATACAATATATATATATATATATTATATATATATATATATATATATTATATTATATATATATTATAATATTATATATATATAATATATATATATATATATATATATATATATATATATATATATAATATATATTATTATAATATATATATATATATAATATATATAGTATAATATATATTTATATATATATAATATATATTATATATATTATATATAATATTATATATTAGGCCTATCCAATTGCAGAGGATTAGCAGGCAACATGAAATTTTATTTTTGAACTTTTTTATCACTAAATTTCTGAACACTTTCCAATAAGATTTTTCTTTAAGCTAAAGGCTTCTGAATAGTGTGGGCTTTTTTGCTATTTACGTTCAAATTTTGTGGCAAAAAAAAAAGCATTTGTTTTTTTGGGAATTATTTTGCTTCACTATTTTTATTAAGGAAAATTCTTTCGGACGGTTTATATATATATATAATTTTACAAATATTTATTAGCAATAATAATAATAATAGATAATTAATATTAATAAATATTAATTAATAATAAATAATAATATATTATAAAATATTTATAATAATAATAATAATAATTAATAATATAATATATAATATATAAATATAATAATAATATATAATAATCAATAGTAATAATAATATAATATAATTAATTATAAAATAAAAATAACAATTTTAATAATAATAATAATAATAAATAATATAACTAATAATAATAATATAATATAATAATAATAATAATAATAAAATAATGGTCAAGCATAAGAAATTTTTAGTTCTTTACATTTTTTATTTTTTATTACTTCCAGTTTTTATAAACAATTTTATTTAGTCAATTAATTATGCGAGTGAGTTGTTACACGGCACCGCTCACGCCCAGCGCACATTAGAAGAAAGCGGTCTGCAATGCATCCACGCCAGCGTGAAGCGGCATCACTTCCTATTGGTAATTGGAGTATTAGTTTGTATTAAACTCGAATAAATATCTTAGATGAAAAATTAATTTAGCTACAAAATTAAATAATTTTGAAAATAAAATAAAAAATCTTAATTAAGATGCAATATAATTTTTTTTATTTGCTTTTAAGATAAATGAATGAGTCACAGAAGATTTTACCTCTTCGTCCAGCGGGATTCGAACGTTGGAATTTCCGCGTTGGCTGAGTTAACAACAACCGGATGCTCTATCCACTAGGCCATCCACGTCCCCAAAAAGAACGCTTCAAGCGTAGTTTTTAAAGCACACGGTTTTCTCATCCCATAATTGCTGAGTACTCAATAGTTTCCAATTCGCCCCTAAAAATGTTTAATTTTTATTAATTTAATTTTATCATATATTATATATTAACAGTTATAGATTTATTTAGTAAATATTTACGTGTGGTCGTTAAGATATCCTTATATATATATATATATATAATGATATTACTTATTATTATATATTATAATATATATATACTTATATATATATATATAATATATATATATATATATAATATATATATATATAATATACTATATATATATTATATATATTATATATATCTATAAAATACCTAACGCCCACACGAAAATACTATAAATTAGTAAATTTACCTGCTATATAAAATTAAATTTAATAAACATTGAACATTTCTAAGGGGCGAAATTTGGAAACTTATTTAAAGCAAATAAAAAATTGTATTGCATGTTTTAGGATCACTTTGCTCTGCCCACATTCTTGAATTAAATAAAATGTTTGGAAGAGTTTTTTTTTTCTACTCATGTGGTGCAGTCAAATTGTAATTGCAATTGTAAAAAGAAAAATGATTTTGGAAGGGTAACTAAACTTTTTACTTTACGAAAATGAAAAAAAAAAATATTCTAGGAGTGACCTAGCTAACGCTAAAACTTAAACCTAAAAACTCTAACTAACCTAGACCTTAACCTAAAACCTGACCAATAAGACTTTAAGCCCAAACCTACCCTATAACCTAACCTATTTTACCCACCTCTATGGAATAGAGAGAAAAGCATTTCGCACCCGACTAAACCACTTCATTTATGTACTCCTAATAGAGGTTAACCTTTGTTCAAAAGAACATTTTTTTTTATCTCGAACCTGTCCGTTCCGTGTCGGGCGTTAAGTACACTTTTGTCCGGTAGATAAGTATAGTGAGAATATGTAACTACTAATATCTATATATATTATATCATTTATATATTTATATAATATAATATATATACAAGTAGACAATATATATAACTATATAAATATATAACTATAATTATATTTATATATATATATATATAGTCAATTATATATATATTCATTATTTATATATTATATATATATATATATAATAATATCAATATATTCGATAATATTATAACTATATATTATGGTATCACATAACTATATATATTATAATATATATATATATAGTAATAGTAGTACACTATACATATATACTATATTATAGTTAAGTTGGATTTTATAATTTTGTAATATGTTAAATTTATCCTTATATAATTTTTACTCACCCAGAGGTTAGTGAATTTTGTAGAAATTGGTTTATCGAAATTATAGAGCAGTATAAGATGAGTCTTCCGACAGTATTCGCTATCTCTCTTCCTTTGCTTTGTATTAGTAACTAATTGTCTTAATCTGTTTAGCCGTATAATATGTCTTAGTTAGCTGCATACATACACGGTGAATTAAAAGAGTCTAGTGTTGTTTTATTGTAATAATGTAGTCTTGCGAAATTAATAGTCCTCTTTTTTTAAGTCCCTGCCCCAAGTTGTTCGTTTTTTTCTTCTTGAAACATCCATAGTTTCACCTACATATACATCTTTTGCCACAGGAATGTCACAAGGTATTTGAATATACGCAGCGTGTCAGAAATATTTTCTTTATCATTTAGGGGGTCTTAAAAGTATTTTTCCGGACCAAATAAGATTGGAAGGGTAGAGTAATATGTTTTTATGGCATAATTTTTTTAATGATTAATGTAGTGGGAAATGAGGTATAGGTAGAAAGGAAATTTTTTTTGTGTTTTTTGGAGGAATTTGGAACACATAATAAACTCCTTTTAGCTCTTTTTGTTACGCTTGATCAATAAGTGTGATTAGGATATAATTTAAGGTCGTAAAAGTTTTAATCGTAAATAATTTGTTTCGTATTTTAAGTTAAATTAATAATAAATGCGGAAAGCACGCAGAAATAGAGAAGAAAGTATGCCAATTGTTGTCGGTGTGGGGTGATGCGAAAACCAGTGAATATAGCTATAGGAGTGAAAAGTAGGTTTTCTGTAAATGGAATATTGTAAATGTGATGAGTGCTGCCAACTGACTAGTGTATCTAAGAAAGGTAGGGAATTATTGGAAAGATTTTCTAACGTGAATTGAATGGAAGGATGCAATGAATTGATGAAATTTAAGACTTCTTGTGTATTTGTATTATGTGGAAGTGCTACAAAAACATCGTCCACATATCTGAGCCACAAACTGTTATTAAGAAACGGGTTAGAAAGGATGTGAAAGTGTTCGGTCAACCCCATATAAATATTGCTTAAAATTGGAGAGAGGGGTGAACCCATGCTAAGTCAATATGCTTGGGTATAAAAAAAATTATATTGAAGGGAGAATTGATATTAGGTTTTTTAATAGTTTTGAAACAGGGAACTGAAACAAATTGTAATTGTTGTTTCAGTAATGTATCTTTCAAAAGGGTATATGATGAGAAGGGACAAAGGTACTGACTGTAACATGAAAACGACTCAAAGCTTAAAAACTTATGAGAAGAAGGATTTAATAATTTGGTGCGTGATATGAATTCTTCAGAGTTTTTTAAATGGGAAGTGGATATTTGCTAACCATGAAGATAAATTATAAGTGATACTATTTATATTGGAAATAATCGGACGTAAGAGGGTATTATTTTTGTGAACTTTCGGGAGTCCATAGAATTGTGAGGGAGAGTTCATATATGAGGTTAGAATTTTCAATATATCTTCGTGATCTTTAAAGATGTTTTTAAGAGCAAAGTTAAGTTGATTTTGAAAGTTATTCATGGGGTTTTTGTTTAAACGTGAATAAATATTATTGTCGTTTAAAAGATCGTAGCATTTGTTGATGTATGTATGTTTAGCCATTATAACAATTAAATTGCCTTTATCTGATTTAGTTGACCGAACACTTTCACATCCTTTCTAATCCGTTACTTAATAACAGTTTGTGGCTCAGATATGTGGACGATGTTTTTTTGTAGCACTGTCCACATATACAAATTACACAAGAAGTCTTAAATTTCATCACTTCATTGCATCCTTCCATTCAATTCACGTTAGAAAATCCTTCCAATAATTCCCTACCTTTCTTAGATACACTAGTCAGTTGGAAGCACTCATCACATTTACAATATTCCATTTACAGAAAACCTACTTTCACTCCTAATTATATCCATTGGTTTTCTC
>JABUQX010113111.1:5000-10000 GCA_015478945.1 Trachelipus rathkii | reverse complement strand
ATTCAAGATTTAAAATTCTAAAACAACACATAAACGAACATATTTGAAGGTGACTCAAAAAGAGTTAATCAATCTGCATCGTTTTAACTATTAAGGTAAGACTCAAGCTAAAGTGAACTCTAAAGTAAGAGCGAATAGAATCACGAGCGCGATCAACTCCGCACACGGTTGAGAGAAATAAGCTCCCAGTTTGCTCAAACTAAACGACTTTGCGGTCAGTATTAGCCGTCACCAGAACAAATTTTATGTTGAGTTGTTCGCTTAGCCTGCTTAAAGTTGAGGAAGCATCAAAGCGAATCCGAACCAGATAAATCTAATGCAAAATTAAGAGGGAAAAATCACACACAAGATAGTAAACAGGTAACGAGATGTAGACGGGTGCTTAGTAAGAATGTGAGAGCAAACTAGCAAACATGCAAGTCAAGTTGCTCTCTTAAATTTTATCAAGATTTAAAATCAAATGATAAGCAAACTCACAAAACTGTTGGTAGAGGAAGATTCACTTTAGTTTATAAATGAAGATATTCTATAGGAATACAAAATAAGTGTAAAAGCTTCAATTATTTGGAATATATTTAATTATTTAGCTAACCCTTAAAAACATTAATACCTAACAAAAATAAACTCTTTTGCGTGAAGGGGAGGGGGAGGTGATGTGAAAAGGAACTACAAGTACATAGAAAAGTCTAATCAAAGGGTACGGGAGAGGGAGAAATGTTGGAAGCCTCACTAGATGATAAACAGGTAGTTCAATATAGGTGGCTGCTTGGTAGGAATGTGTGAACAAACTAGAAAGCCAGCAAATAATATTGTTCTCTACATTTTTAGCAAGACTGAAAATCAAATGATAAGCAAACTCACAAAACTGTTGGCGGAGGAAGATCGCTTTGGTGTGTCATACCTATTTCTGCAACAATTCGCGTTCGCTTTAGTTTATTTTATTTTTATTTTATTTTTGAGTCAGTGTACAGGACCCACCACGGCTCACAGAAGCGGCTATACTGGGCTGAAAAATCTTAGCACCAGGAGGGCCCTGTCATATATATGTTTCAAATGTCAAAGAAAGATTTGATTGGTGAAATGAATATTCAGTCAGTCAAAATAAATAAAAAATAAATAAAATTATACCTTTGTATTATAAATAGTCCTAAGATTACATAACAAAATCAAATGTTATAAAGAATATTCATTTCTTGAAGATACACTTTAGTTTATAAATGAAGATATTCTAGAGGAATACAAAATAAGTGTAAAAGCTTCAATTATGCTTAATTTTCTCAATTTTATAGCGAAATAACAAAATTATGCTTTTACTTGCATAAAATAAGCAAAGAAAATTAAGATTTTATTCAACGTGTTTTCTTTCATGCTTTCTTCCATTATTCATTTTTTTCTATTATAATTTCAAAATATCATAAAATTTATTCAAGCCATTCTCGAACTCATTTAAACTCCATTGGACATTGGGGTTACTCAGACCGCAGGATAAAAATCACTAATTTAGATCACTTCAAGAAAACTAAGTTACCTTTATGTATACTGTATACACACATTATTGCTATTAGTCATTTTAAATTAATGAATGGTAACACATATGTATATATATATATATATATATATATATATATTTTTAAAAAATAGTCACACTTTGCAGAGAGGAAGAAACTTTTCTAGAACTTCTCTTTAAGGATTAAACCAGTGACCTTTCCCACAGACAATGTCCACGCTATTTTTCGCATACTTATCCTAAAAAAGGTTTCCAATAACAGCTTTTCTTTTTTTTTTAATGAATCCCTTAGACTAAATAAATTATAGGACACAGACATGTTAACACTCTAAAATGTCCTACTAAATACTGTTGACGGCAATTTCTTAGATAAGCAGGCAATAAAAAGTACTTGAACGTAAAACGTACTAAAATGTTGCTAGGATGTATAAATTGTTCCAAAATATTTATATAAAAATATAGTGAAGCAAAATTATTTTAAAAATATGTTCCTTTTATAAAAGATTATAAAATAAGGAAAAGCCTCACTCTATACATAGCTTATCATTCAATATTTTAAGATTACCAATGTTATTTAATTAATTTCTAGTGACGTAAGAATTATTGCTGCTGTTAAATGTTTTCAGATAACTAATTTTATTTAATTATTATTATTATTATTTATTATTATTATTATTATTATTATTATTATTATTATTATTATTATTATTATTATTATTATTATTATTATTATTATTATGGATTAATAAAGAAGTTACCCGCATGATATCTCGAAAACTAGATAGATACAAGAAAACTTATAACATATATGGTTTCAACCTATGAAATTTATGGAAAATGAAAATAATTTATTTTTTTTTATTTTTTATATCCAAAACTACGATAGGTACAAGAAAACTAATAACATATTTAGAATCAGCGTATGAAATATGTATGAAAAAGATTTATTTTTTTTAACTAAAAGAATACCCCAGGGTAAACCGCAAAGATTCAAAGAGTCGGGGTCTCTCGGCCTCCTGGGGGACGACGGGGTTGGACTATTTCCCCCTCCGGGGAGGGTCTCCGGAACCCCCGCTCTTTGGTATTTGGGTGTCGCGGGGTTCCTCCGCCCCTCCCGGGGTATGGAAAACGTCCCCCCTCTGTCCCACCGTCGGCTCGAGCCCCCTAAAAAATATTTATACGCTGATTCCATATATGTTTTTAGTTTTCTTCTACCTATCGTAGTTTTGGAGATATAAAAAAAAATAAAAAAATTTTTTTCCATTTTCCATACAAATTTCATACGCTGATTCCATATATGTTATCAGTTTTCTTGTACCTATCTTAGTTTTCGAGATATCATGCGGGTAACTTCTTTAGTTTGGCCATTATTATTATTATTATTATTATTATTATTATTATTATTATTATTATTATTATTATTATTATTATTATTATTATTATTATTATTATTATTATTATTATTATTATTATTATTATTATTATTATTATTATTGTACTAAATATTTGTAATAAATTCATATATTTGAAAGAATTTTCTTTTCTTAAAATCAGTGAAGCAATATAATTTATAAATCAAATTAGAACGCAAAAGCAAAATAATAGCCTCACACTATTCTTAGCTTAACTCAACAAATTGTACTGCAGGGTGTCAGAAATTCTAAAAAAAGTACCAAAAATGTCCTACTAAATACTGTTGGCGCATGCGCTAACAAAAAACACTGTAGGGTTCGCATAGGGTTCGGAGATATTTCGATATCATGACTATTTATCTAACTTCCTTTTAAAGGAGTAGTGCCTATATATATATATATATATATATATATATATATATATATATATATATATATATATATATATATATATATATATATATATATATATATATATATATATATATAGATATATAGAGAGAGAGAGAGAGAGAGAGAGAGAGAGAGAATCTTTATTTTCCTGCTGGGTTTTCTAACCCGAGCCCTCGCAGTTGATAAAGCAAGTGTTTTACCCATAACCACGATGAGACTAAAGAACCTTAACTTTGAAAGAGATACTTTTTCCAAAAAATGTACTGTAAGATTATTAGCAGCTATAAATTAATATTGTTTATTATCTCTGAGTGAGTCCTGTTTGAACCTTGACCCGAGTGTGGGCGGGAAGCTTCTCAGGTCAACGTCAGAGTATTATGCCTTAATTTGGGAAGAAAATATTAGCTTCAAAGTTGAACCCTTTGTTTTCTAACACTTGCTATGTGAATCAGGTTTGAACCAAGCAGGAGAGAGATAAAAAGGGTTATATATATACCGTATATATATATATATATATATATATATATATATATATATATATATATATATATATATATATATATATATATATATATATATATTTAAATATATATATATATATATATATATATATATATATATATATATATATATATATATATATATATATATATATATTTAAATATATATATATATATATATATATATATATATATATATATATATATATATATATATATATATATATATATATATATATATATATATATATATATATATATATATATATTTCTATTATATAATACAAATATTTTTATATATATATATATATATAAACACATATATATATATATATATATATATATATATATATATATATATATATATATATATATATATATATATATATATATATATATATATATATATTTATATATATATATATATATATATATATATATATATATATATATATATATATATATATATATATATATATATATATATATATATATATATATATATATATTATATATTATATATATATATATATATATATATATATATATATATATATATATATATATATATATATATATATATATATATATATATATATATATAGTACCTATATATAAGGGTAAGGGAGATAAGGGGAACTGTAGAAATTATAGGGGAATAAGTTTATTGAGTGTTGTAGGGAAGATATATGCTGGTATTTTGGTCGAAAGAGTGCGTCAAGTGACTGAAGGACTGATTGGTGAAGAACAAGGTGCGTTTAGGAGTGGTAGAGGATGTGTGGATCAAATCTTTACATTGAAACAAATGATTGAGAAAATGAGGGAGAAGAAGAATAAATTGTATTTAGGTTTTATGGATTTGCAACAGGCGTATGATAGGGTTAATAGGGAAGCTCTATGGCAGGTGTTAGTAATATATGGTGTTGGTGGTAGGCTTCTGAATGGAATCAAAAGTATGTATGAGGATAGTGAGGCGTGTGTAAGAATAAATGGTGTCAAAGGTGATTGGTTTAGTATTAATAGCGGAGTGAGACAGGGTTGTGTTATGTCTCCTTGGTTATTCAATTTGTATATGGATGGGGTTATGAAAGAATTAGAGGTGGGGGTGGCAGGAAATGGTGTTAGAATGATGGAGAATGGAGGTGAGTGGAGGGTGCCCTACCTATTATATGCGGATGATTTGGTTCT
>JABUQX010113110.1:17500-22500 GCA_015478945.1 Trachelipus rathkii | reverse complement strand
TTTAAAACCCTTCTCAACTCTCATTTCTATCATCTGGAAACTCACTCCGATCGCCAGTACGGCTCATCGCTGCACGAGGCTCTACTGTGCATTATACATTTCCTATCAACAATTTATGCGTTTTACGCTCTTAAGTAACTACGGGCGAGGACTTGGGGGTGGCGCTTGACATATCCAAGCATATTGACGAGTTATGCACGCGTCACTGCCTCTCAAGCTCCCTTCCTTTGGTGTGTCTCCTCTTCTTTGCTTAACTTATATCTAGCTTCTTTCAAATCGCTCAATATCGGCTGTTGTGATGAGCGACTTCTTCTTCGTTGTTCTGTTTAATAGATGGTGCTTCTTCGGTTCTGTCTTATCTCCTACTTTATTCCTACCTTTCATTAATGATCTTCTCACCTGCACCTTTAACTTTATCCACTCGTATGCCGATGACTCGACCCTTTATTCTTTAACTCATATCAATTCTACTCCCCACTTTTACTTCTGAATTGCCTACTCGTCTTAATCTTTTCCGCATTTTATTCTCGCTGCATGGATAGGAAATAACTTTGTGAAAATTCAATTCTTTAAAACCCCAACTTTTACAATATCCTTCTCCAAAATACCTTTCTAACTTTCCTGTCTCCTTTCGACGCATTCTGGTAGGTCTCTTCCTGTTGACTAATATAAACATCCTTGGCCCTAACATAAACAAAAAAATGTCTCTTGGAAACCTCACATCACAATGGTTGCTAGGGCGGCCTCAAAGAAACTGGTAGTTCTGTTTAGACTGTGAGAATTTCCTCCTTTTCTCAGTTGCTCCGCTATACAAAGGTCTCATCCGCCCATGTATGGCAGTACTGCTCTCATATCTGGTTGGGGGGGGCTCTAGTTTCACCCGGTTCTTGGACAGGGTCGAGTCAACGGCAAAAAGGCTTATAATCTGTTCTGCACTTTTCAGTTCACTTGACCCTCTATCTTTACGGCGCGATGTTGGTGCTTTATCTCTGTCCTATAGGTACCGCAGCGGCAAGGTGCTCGAGGGAACTTATCACTCGCGTACCACCACCTTTACGACGCCTTCGTAGGCACAATAGGTGCTGTATCTTCGCACGAGTATTGTGTTGACATTGCAGGTAACTCCAGGCTAAGTTTGCTGTGTTTTGCTTCCTTCTTTCCCAACTACCTCTGTTTTGTGGAATCCTCTTTCCATCTTCTGTAATTCCTACTGAATTTTAATCCACCTCACTAAAGCCTGCGTCTTGTGATCATATTTATTAATTTGCGCTAAGAGGGTGAATTTTGCAGTAGTAATACACCCCCTTCCTTTGAATAGGTGCTCTGCCCGGAGTGGTGGTGACAACTGCTAAAAAAAAATCCTTGAATGGGCAGATAATTGGCAAATGAACTGAACTCCTATTCCCCACATCCAAAAACATCATTCAGATTATTCCAGAAAATCGTACTCTTTTTAACATTACCCTCAGATGGATCATATGTCGGCAACCACACAAAATTTGATCTTTTCAAAACTTAAAATTTAACATTGTAGACTTCTAGTACTCACACACACAAAATCTACCATAGCTCTCTACCACAACCCACTCATCAGAATTGCAAATCCTTCTATCCCCTCTCATTCCTTTCCACAGCAACACAAACACATTTCACACCACACCACTCATTTCCACCCTTTTCCTTTCATCTTTGTTTCAGTCACACGTGTAGCAAATCAAATTTGCCCTTTCTAAATACATCCATCACCTCTCTCCTTATCTCCTCAACATTTATTCCTTTGACATTTCATATACAGATACGATTCATACATTTTCGCCGAATGATAGAAGGGCGCTTACGGCGATCACGACCTTCTCGAGGAATGCATTAGCATTCCTGGCAAAAGATAAGTGGTAGTAGGCAGACAACCTAACAACCACCTTCCTTAATCGCCTTCTACGACACGCAGGACATACGATGTGGGCAATTTTTTCTCCCTACACGTTATGATATAAAGCGGATAGCGGGATGTCTGTAAGATGTTGCTCTGAAGAGGGGGTGTGGAATATAAGTATGTGTAAATTGATGATATGTTGTCTGGAGCAATGAGTTGTCGATATGAACGCATAACAGAAGGCAAACCATTAGGCACTGGAATGCATACATACCATAAGCAAAATGGGTTTTATATATATATATTATATATATTATATAGTATATATATATATATTATATATATATATATATATATATATATATATATATATATATTATATATATAATATATATAATATATAATATAATATATACTATATATATATATTATATATATGTATATATAAAATTATATTATTTATTATTATTATTATTATTATTACTATATTATATATTATTATTATTATTATTATTATTATTATTATTATTATTATTATTATTATTATTATTCATTATTATTATTATTGAGTTTTAATATTATTCAAAATTCTTAATATTTGTTCAATTAATCGGCAAAAAAATCGGCGAAATTTGCCGATTGACGATGACGATGACGATGACGATGTAAAAAAAATATGCCGATTTTTGCCGATGACGATGACGATGACGATTAATCGTCCCATCACTAATATAAATATATATACATATTATATATATATATATATAATATATATATATATATATATATAATATAATATTATATATATATATATATATATATATATATATATAAATATATATATAGTATATATATATAATAATATATAATATATATATATATATATATGCTGCACGGACCCTCACCGTGGTATATTCGTCATGTGGCGTTCATCCCCTGGGCAAAGTGGGCAACAACCATACCCCCTCACAAAAACCCCACCATTCACCCCTTGCTATAAACCTCTGCTCTCGCCCTCAATAACTAACATTCCTACTCCTTCAGGCATTCCTTTACTGACTCAATCACTTTTTTCTTCGACGCTCTCCCAGCCGGCTCCAATTTTTTTTTTTGGCGAAAAAGCTTCAGAAAATGTTTACTTTAGTTAATCAACGTTAACTTCATTAACATATGGGCACAGTTAACTAATTAATGTCAACGACTATAAAATTTTAGGTTGACGTTTAACGCGTTAACGGGGTTAATTTTTCTTTTAAAGATCCTCATCACTATTCACCATATTATATATATATATATATATATATATATGATATATATATATAATATATATATATATATATATATATATATATATTATATATATATATATATATATATATATATATATATATATATATATATATATTATATATATATATATATATAAAATCACACACATCCATCTTAATTAAATATATATATATATATATATATATTATATTATATATATATATATATATATATTACTATAATATTATACATATATATATATATATAAATATATATATATATATATATATATATATATATATATGAAAAAATCACATATGAAGTTGATATTTCAGTTGTGGGATAGCTGATTCGTGAGTAGATCTGAGATAAGGATAAATCTCACCAAGACAAAAAAAATGTTAAAGAAAATATTTACATAATTCCTACAAGAAGAAATAAAATTTTGGGAAGAAGCGAATAACATAAAAATAGTATATGCGATTTTCATTTGCGTTTAGAAATTTTTGGTATGCTATTCAAGTTATTATATTATTATTATATATTATTATTATTTATTATTATTATTATTATTATTATTATTATTAATTATTATTATTATGAGAAGTATTGCGATTAACTATAATTAATATTATTATTATTTTCATTTGGTTTAGAAATTTTTTGGTATGCTAATCAGTTATTATTATTATTATTATTATTATTATTATTATTATTATTATTATTATTATTATTATTATTATTATTATTATTATTATTATTATTATTATTATTATTATTATTATTATATTATTATTATTATTATTATTATTATTTATTATTATATTATTATTATTATATAACATACAGGTTTTAACCAAACTCCCCCACTTCTCGAATTCTCCTAGTAGTAATAGACATCAACAAGGCGTTTCAATCAGTTCCCTGTCACCTTTTAATAGACACAGTATTAAACACAGATATAAGCATCAATAAATGGAAAATAATAACAAATCTCATATCCGGCCGCCGCACGGCTAGAGTCATACAAGGACTTCACTCCTCTCGTACTTACAAACTATAGAATGGAGTCCCCCAAGGAACCGTCTTATCACCAACACTCTTTAACCTTTTTATGTATGACCCACCCCACCCCACTCCACATTCCTTTCTATATAAATCAATGACCATGCAGAAAACCTAACAATCACAGCCCCCATAATCCTCTATAAATACAGCTTGAAGAGAACTACAACAATATGTAAACCAATTGGAACAGTGGCTGTCAACAAACAGAATAACTGCTTCACCATTAACGTCCTCTACTATTTTACGTACCCCAGAGAGAAGGTAATCAAAGATCTATCCAGCAGTTTTTCTATCAGACAATAGACTCCCTCTCACATGCAACCCACCATTCTTGGCTTGACTTTCGATACACATATTAATTTCACCCCACCCCCAAACATAAACAATATTACTTCTAGAGTAACACATACAAATTAAACGCACTGAAGATATTTACTGAAACAAATTTCAGCCAACTTAAAGAAACTCTCACAATAGTATACAGACAGTACCTCCACTCCTCCAAAAACTACGCATCATCTTCCTGGGCACCTACAATATCACAATTCAATATTCAAAAATTAGAAACCGTATAAAATAAAGCTCTCAGGATAAATACAGGCTGCTTACCCTCCACTTTTATCCACCACTTACTAACAGAAACAAAAATACTTCCAATAAAAATTCATCTTGACATGATAGGCTGTCAATATTATTGTAAATCACTCTCAAAATAAAAATATCACCCTATGCTTCAAACACTACAAAAGAAAAACTGCAACTAGAAAGAAAAATGTCACACCAGCATTAT
>JABUQX010113109.1:22500-25000 GCA_015478945.1 Trachelipus rathkii | reverse complement strand
GTACATTATAATTAGCTGAAGATAAAGTTTCGGAATATTTCAATCCTGTTCTCATCCTGTCCTGTCTTTCTTATGCAAATTATTGAAAACCAAATTACAAGCACTGTTAGAATAATTTTTCATTTGATCATTTAAACAACTTGTCTTTTTTTTTGTATCTTTATAACAAAACGTATATTAATTTATCTATTATAGTCAAGGGCCAAAGAAAGAAAAATTTTTTTTTTTGCAAATATATATATATACTATAATATATATATATATATATAAATATATATATATATATACTATAATATACTATATTATATTTATCATATATATATAAAATATAATATATATACATAAATATTGTGTAGATATATATATATATATATATATATATATATAATATATATATTATATACTTGATACTATATATACTATATATATATATAGTATATAATCGACGTATATCGATGAAGTCGATTAAATAGCTATGTTAAAATTGATTTATGATGTAATATCCGATTAGATCGCATATTGTTATATCGATTTGCGAACAAATTGTGACATTTTGCTCTGGCGTATAGAGCAAAAGTAAAATTTTGCTTTGTAAAATTGTATTAATATTTCTGTCTTCATGAATTGAAATATTGCATAATACTGTAATAGTAGCAAATATTTTGTGATATAAATATAATTACAATAGTTTGATAAAATAGTATTGATAAAAAAATATGAATAAAAATGATAGTTTCGAATTCTAGTGACTCCAACAATATTACATTATTCCCTTATAGCTGCTTTTGACGATTTAGTATGTATTAGTGTTAAGCATAAAATTCTTTCTCTCCTAAATATGGGTTTATATTAGCCATTTAGAGTCGATTAATATTGAATTAGTATCTAGTAAATTATTAATTCGTGTTGGCCATATTAAATTGAACAACTTCCATGAGGTCTTTTTAGTTAATGTTTCTTTTATGTCAACTTTTAAATCTTTGGTTCTTCTCTACCATGAATAACTATTTGCTAAATATTCACTCCGCGTAGTCTATACCTCAGAGAAATCAGCTGATAATTTCTTCTTCACACAAATAAAACAATGTTTCTTGTTTACTATAATATTTCGATTACAAAAATCGTAGCATATTATTACATTATTATTATTCTTATTATCACATTCTTTTTAATATTATTATTATCGATTATTATTATTATATTGATTATTAATATTTATTATTATTATTATTATTAATATATTATTATTTTATTATATTATTATTTATATTACTTAATTATTATTATTATATTCAATTATTATTATTATTATTATGATTATTATATATTATTATTCATTATTATTTATTAATTATTATTATTATATTATTATTATTATATTATTTATTTACATCGATATGATATAGGTTATTGTTGTGTGCGGCATACTTATGATATGAAAAATTCAGATTATAATGTTAATTTAAGTGTCATTATTAATACACTTGATATTAGCGAATGTCTTAAATATTATAATATCCATATATAACTTATTGAGTGTGCGCGTATACAGAGCAAATGATACACTTGTACGATTCTTGAATTGAGTCATCACAATTCACTATAATTACATGTTCACATGAAAGTCTAGATATAAACCTAACACATTTTTATTATTCATCTATTATTATTATTATTATATTCATTATTATTATGTATTATATTATATAATTATTACTTATTATTATTATTATGATTATTATTATTATTTTACTTAGTTATTATGTATTATTTTATTATTATTATATTATTATTTATTATTATTATTATTATTATTATTATATTATTATTTATTATTATTGATCATTTTATTATTATTATATTTTATTATTATATTATTTTATTATTATTATATTATATTTATTTTTATTATATTATTATTATTATTATTATATATTATTATATTATTTATTATTATCAGTATCTATTTATTATTATTATAATTTTATTTTTATTATTATTTTTAATATCTATATTATATTATTATTATTATTATTTATGATTATTATTATATATTATTATTATTATTATTTATTATATTTTTATTTTATTAATTATTATTATTATATATTATTATTAATTATTATATATTATTATTTTTATATTATTTTCATATTATTATATTATATTATGTATTATTATATTATTATTAATTATATATTATTATTATTATTATTATTTTATTATTATTATTATTTTAACCAAACCTCATATCGAATTAACTTAGTTTTCATTAGAAGGAGCTTTTAAATATTAGTTTAAGGAAATTGC
The DNA here is from genome assembly GCA_015478945.1 of Trachelipus rathkii. NCBI lineage: Eukaryota > Metazoa > Arthropoda > Malacostraca > Isopoda > Trachelipodidae > Trachelipus > Trachelipus rathkii. The sequence goes on along the minus strand of JABUQX010113109.1, from coordinate 22,690 downwards.
AAATTTAATAACATTAAATCTTTTATTACATATTTCGAGCGGTCATTTTTTCAAAAATATCTAAAAATTCATATACGAAATTATATCGATATTTATATACCGAATTTGATAATTCATTTACCGATTTATTTTAAGAGACACGAGGTCTTTTTCTATTACTGACTAGACAGATTCCTTTTAATTATTTATT
>JABUQX010113109.1:0-2500 GCA_015478945.1 Trachelipus rathkii | reverse complement strand
TATTATTATTATTATTATTATTATTATTATTATTATTATTATTATTATTATTATTATTATTATTATTATTATTATTATTATTATTATTATTATTACAGAACTGAAAATTGTTGTAGGCCTCAAATGACGCATTTGTTGAACCTCCAAGAGGCCCCTTAAGATTTGCCTGAAGTTACATGTAAGTTTCAATGAATATAATACATTGGTATAACCGATCAATAATTCATCTCTGTAAATGTATAAAATATAGATTTTCTTTCTTTTTTCTTTTTATAAAAACATACAAATATTTAATATCCAATCTGCAGTAAAATAAATTCGTAAATTGAGATAATGGTAGTTATTAATGGAAATGCAATTTATTATTATTATTATTATTATTATTATTATTATTATTATTATTATTATTATTATTATTATTATTATTATTATTATTATTATTATTATTATTATTATTATTATTATTATTATTATTATTATTATTATTATTATTATCATCATCATCATCATCATCATCATCATCATCATCATCATCATCATCATCATCATCATCATCATCATCATCATCATCATCATCATCATTATTATTATTATTATTATTATTATTATTATTATTATTATTATTATTATTATTATTATTATTATTATTATTATTATTATTATTATTATTATTATTATTATTATTATTATTATTATTATTATTATTATTATTATTATTATTATTATATAGACTGACTTAATTTACGATTTCTTTACTTAAATATTAAATTCAATAGGAAACAACGTATAATACTTCAACTGCTCAAAAAATGACAACGTATCGCTAGAAGGCCATTTCTCGTCAATGTATCATTTTCTTTTATATTAAATTGACATTTGTAATAAAAAGTGCTATGTAATATCATTGACAGAATGAAACATTTTTGACTTGATTTGATTTGATTTGATTTGATTTGATTTGATTTGATTTGATTTGATTTGATTTGGCTAATACTATTTCGTTTTTATAATTTGTCCTAACAATATGAAATATTCAGGGCATAACTAACTGTGCGGGATACACATTTTTATTTAAATCATCTGTTTGAATTATAATAATTGAAATAATAATAATAATAATTATATTCAGTATATATATATATATATAAAAATAATTATATACAGTATATATATATATATATATATATATATATATATATATATATATATATATATATATATATATATATATATATATAGTAGCAAAACTTTACCTTTTATATAAAAAACAACCAATATGATTTTAAAATTTGGCTCAACAAAATACATAAGATTTAAAATATAGATTTAAAGCTTAAACTTATATATATATATATATATATATATATATATATATATATATATATATATATATATATATATATATATATATATATATATATATATATATATATATATATATTTTTATTTATAGATATATAGTAGTTATATATATATATATATATATATATATATATATATATATATATATATATATATATATATATATATATATAAATATATATATATATATATATATATATATATATATATATATATTTATATATATATATATATATATATATATATATATATATATATATATATATATATATATATATATATATATATATATATATATATATATATATATATATATATATATATAAATACCCTCCAAAGGTATTGTCAGAATGGACTGACGAGAAACCCAACAGACAACGAAGGAATTCACGGACATTAATCCTCCTCCAGTATGTTTGACTGATAACGTAATTAACCGTGAGGAACTTATTTGCCATACTACTGAAGAACCAGATGAACACGTTTAGGGAAGATGGGAAAATGTGAGAAGATGGTACAAAAAGACAAAAAGTGTCTACAAACTTTAAAAACCCACCCAGTTAAAAATACAGATGAAACAGAATTCAATTTTATATGTAGGTGTTAACAAGAGGAATCCCAAATTAATCTTTGCAATCTGTTGTAGCAAACAAAACAATGTAAAGTGTTGCATGTGGCAATTTGGTACGCGGATTTTAAACTAGAATCCTTCTCTCTAATAGAAAAAAAACTTCGCGCCTCTTTAAAAGTCAAAATCTGTGAAAGAATTAATAATTTAGTAATATAAAGGAGTCGATTAACTTATATGAATGATATTTGTAATATCATTTACGAGAAATGACCTTCTTGATATTGTATAAAAGAATTTTAAATTTAACCTCTGTTTTACCCTTGGGATACTAAGATGTACAATCAAAGACGCAGCGAAAAAGTTTGAGAACACCTCTAAATTAAAGATTTATATTTTATTAAATGATAAAACAAAAATCTGGTTTTTTGTATGAGGTTCCTCCCTATCTTACTATAATACGAGTCATTCGTTATGACTAGTTTCTTATCAAAATTTTACAAATGTTATTGTCACCTACTCAAGTCAAATTGAAGAGTTTTTCCCTTTTAATGGCACCACAAATGCAAA
>JABUQX010113108.1:0-37340 GCA_015478945.1 Trachelipus rathkii | reverse complement strand
CAGTCAGGAAAGCATGCTGTGCGCATAATCTGGTAGTAGGAAAGATATCGTAGAAACTGGCAACGATAAAGTGGCTGATGCAATAAATTGTTCCGGTTGGATGTAAAGGATTAAGTCCTTGATGGCGCGTATCGACGCAGAGGCTCTTCACAATGAGAGTATATTGATTTGCCTGTGTTAATGGTTATAGTAGTTGAGACTTATGGTTTGGAAAAAGAGTATAGATATAAAAGAGTAACACAAATGCTGACTTCTTCAGATAGGGACAATCATGCGAGCACAGAATTTAAAAATGGAGCCAGATGACGTACCCCTAAGCCGATATTTGAAAGGATGGGATCGATAGTCGGTGGTTTTGGCCTGGTATGTAGCTGGTAAAGTGTGCTGGGGAATCACCGGCTGGCGACGAGCGAAGAAAAAGTGGATTGAGTCAGTAAAGGAATGCCTGTAAGGATGCATGTAAGTAATTTTAGGCAGAGCGAGGAAAAAACGGAGCACATAAATAGGATACTGTGTGAACGGCGGAGTTTACATGTGAAGAGGGGAATGCGTCAATGGTAAGCCAACAGGGTGAAGATATACCTACTTGTCCAACAACGTCTCTTACAGGTCACAGAACTGCATACAAACATGTAATTAGTCATTTCGCTATAATTAATAATTAGAGATCGAGTCAAAACATTCCGCAGCACCCCCACATTACGAGAGATGCCATAGTGCGAAGAAAGTCTCCTTTCGCGGCGATACCGTGAAGCCATCTCAGGGTGGGATTTTCTGACTCGCGACGAGCCTTCTCACAACAAAAAGTAGTTAATGGCGCACCGAGTAAGGATGTAGGGCTTTCTTTCGACTTAGTGTCATTATCTTCCTACTACTTTATCTGTTTTCCGTGCATGTTACGCACCTTACCCCAGTCTTGGAAAAGTGGAGATGCAGAAAAGAATACGAGGTGAGGGGTGATAATGATCGATGATCACTGATAATAATTAAAAATAATGAATTTATTCAATAAATATCTTTTAAAATTATTCATGCTCCTTATATTTCAACTTAATATTTTTTGGATTTATATATATCAGTACCTTCAAAATAAATGTTATTTAAATAAAATCATTATACATATGCGAGAGAACTTGGATAAGACATACAAAATTCTAGTATTCTATATTTAGAGCTCTTAATTTATGATGCAGAAACAGTCTTACCCCATTTTTTGTCCTCACTTTTTTGCTTTCGCATTAATTGGCAAAAAAATCAGCATAAAATTAACGAATGATTGAAAAAAGAAATAAGCATTCGTATGCTCGTATGACAATGACAATAATCATGCCCATTACAATTGGCTATCTACTATATAATATAACGATATTATCCTATTATATAATTACGCTATTATATTTACATATACTAATTATACTCTAGTATCAATGATAATAGATATATACTATATATATTTACTAATATATAGTATATCATATTAATATATTATATATACTATCACTATATCTTCTTTCTCTCCCACACTCAACCTTATCTTTCTCCTAAAGCCTATGACAGGAGTAAGTATCGCACATCTCCGTACATATACCACGTACTCAGATCGCAACAGCAGCTATAACTAGTCCTTACCGACACTAATTTCGTACACAGGACCTAACACCTACCCCGGACCAACGAAATGAACCAGCGCCAGCAGAGCTAAGCACCCGAACTACATGGACAGAATCGAGACAAATGGGGACCAAACAGCACACAAGGCCCAGACACCGCATCACATCTAACCTAACGCCGCACACAGAGCGACCACCGCCCTCCCTCAGACCTCTCTTGACCATATTAGTGAAAGCTCCGTCACAGACACGAAATAATCCACCTTAAAGCTTCACAATGGTGGGAACCCCGCGAACGGACCCTCACTATGTTAAATCGTCAATGTAAAGGGTTCATCCCTTGGCCCCCCCAGTTGGGCCACAACCATGCCCCCCACTTACAAACCCCGCCATCTCTCTCCTAATCCATGCACCTTGTATTCTCGCCTCTGCCCAAACTCACCATTTCTCTCCTCCAGGCACATTTCGTCACCCCGACTCAATCCACTTCCTCTTCGGTCTCCCAGGCCGAGGTCGCGATCACCCAACCACACTCTCCACTATGAACATTCGCTTAAACCAACCGACTCATCATCATGCCTTTCACGTGACCAAACCATTTCAACATACTTTCATTATTCTCTCATTACCCCTTTCTTCGGACACCACACAACTCTCTAATACGTTCATTCCTCATTATCAATTCTTCTCTTCACACCTAGGATGCCCCTAAGATTGTCCATTCGAACACATCGAACTTTAGATCTATATTTCTTATTTCAACAGACCAGAGTCTCACTACCATACCAATAGCACAAAGAGTACACAAACATATACCCTCATGCTACAGACTCTAGCGCACTCCAAGACTTAGTCCCTTGACCAATTCCGGTCGCTTAACTTCCCAACGCACTAACTACTTCAGCAATCATCATCTCTTCATATAATCCATCCTACTGATGTCCTCCAACTCTAGCACGTGCCAGCACACATACTATCTACCTCCTTCTACCCCTCTGGTATCCGATTGCCGCTCAATCTATAGCTTCATCTCTCTCCTCACGGGCCCTAATACAATAGCTGCCCTTCATCCCTTGGCCACTCCCTACTCATCTACACTCCACCTCCTCCACTCCAACGTCAACATCCAATCCCACGTATATGCCTACCATCTCACGGGTATACGTCGTTCTCCGAGCCCTCTCTCATACCCAAACACATACCCTAAATATTAAACTCAGAGACACTTGCTTCCAGCTGCTCACCACTACATAAACTCTCACACTGAGGGACTGCTCCCGTCAACAATCCTCACACGAGTGCACCATAACTTTCACTCTTATCTACGCTCTTCACTTCGAACCCCGTCCTTTTCTACATACCCGCCACAAATCTCTCTAGCCAATCCTCCTCAACAGCACCTCCCTCTTTCAGCATTCGCCCACACAGAACCACAAGTCATCCGCATATTAAAATAGGGTCAGCGGCACCCTCCACCCTATACATCCTTCATTCTACCCATAATCACTATCCTTAACACCATTTCCTGACCGATCCCCACCTCGATTCTTTCATAACCCCATCCCATTATATACACAAATTAAATAAACCAAGGAGACATAACACAACCCTGTCTCACTCCACTATAATCCTAAACAATCACCATCTGGACACCATTATCTTTACACATGCCTTCACTATCGTCATACTATTTGATTCCACTTCAAGAAGTCCTACACCAAACACCATATATCACTACTACCTAGCCATAAAGCTTCCCTATAACTCTATCATACGCTGTTGTAAATCCATAAAACCTAAATCCATTATATTATTCTTCTTCTCCCTCATTTCTCAATCATTTGTAGTTTCAATGTAAAGATTGATCCACACACCTCTACCATCCTAAACGCACCTTGTTCTTCACCCATCAGCCTCTCAGTCACTCACGCCACTCTTTCGACCAAATACCAGCATATACCTTTCCCTACAACACTCAATAAAACTTATTCCCCATTAATTTCTACAGTTCCCCTTTTCTCCCTTACCCTTATATAAGGCTACTATACCGCTCTCCTCCAAATCCCTTGAACTATACCCTCCATAAAACGCTTTATTACACAACTTTCCAAATCAATCAATCCACCATCTCGCCTCTCCTCTTGATTCATCTTCACTAGTAACTTCTCATCCCTATACCTGCCAGATTTTACCATTCTTCAACTTCTCACCCTACACATTACCCCTCCTTACTAATAAACCTCATCCCCAAAATACCTATCCTTCTGCACCATCAAAACCACATACATTCACTAACACCTCACCATTACTGTTAATATTGTGCAGATTTCGAAGTTGTCCTTTCCACACTCCCCTCACATCCATTTCATCAGTTACAAAAAGCACCATCCCTATCATTATTCTAAGCAGATTCCCTTATTCTCATCTTAACCTTTCGCCTCATTCCTTCCAGAAGAGCTTCCGTTTATCCCCTTGTATGTCCTCATTCATCCTCCTTCCAAACTGTTCATTTACCTCTTGTTTCTCCTTACGTATGCACCTTTTAGTATTCTTTTTTCCTTCCTTATATAATTGCCAAGCATCTTTCTTTTGATTACTTCATCAATTTGCTTTTAGTACCATTCAACCACCGCTTCTTTTTACCTCTATCCTTCCATGCACAAATAACTCTATACGAGACCACCGTCTCATTCACCCTTCTATTCTCAACCATTCGACTGGTTCTACTACATCTGGCTCTCACACCTCGCTTCCTCCTTTTTCTTCACTCTTAGACACATCTCTACGACCGATCACACTCCCTCTTGCCACCTACTCAACCCAATTGACCTTCTTTCCCTATATTGCCCCCAGCAGTTTGCTTCACGTTATCAACTTGTTCCACATTCAACCGATTTACTAGCGAGCGCCTTACATATTATCCTTATTGTCTTGCTCACTTAACTCTCACTCTTAATTTTTAGCTACTTCCTTTCGTATCACCTTCCTCTCCATCCAGCCCCCACTAACTGACCCATTAACTTAATTTTACATAGAAACAACATAATGATCCGATAATTTCCCATTCCTGAAAACCCCTCACTGATTTACATTCCATAACACATACGTCAACATTCTCCTTCTCACCAACCACAAACATCCATCAACTTTTATCTACTGTCGATACCATCTCTACCTTACACCACACTCTAGTATACTTGATGGATATACTCTCGTGAGTGAGTTAAAGAAAGGATTACACTTACATCACACATACCTCTCTCTTCACTGAAATCAATCATCCTACCGACCACCTTCTCATTTTCTCCGCCACCCCAAAACCACTGTTATCCCATCCCTTTTTTGATCAACCTATCCAACCATTCAGGCCCCAACACTATCAATCTGAAGCTCCTTCACTCACCCCATCCAGAACATCATCAGATTATCGCCCAAAAAATCAGTACTCTATTTCAACGTTTCGTCAGGATGACCATACGTCCACACCAACATACCTTACCTTTTCAAACTGTAAATTTAACCATTAGAATTCTAGACTCACCACACACAAAGTCTACAATAGCTTTGTACCACAGGTCACTTCATCAAAAATTGCGCAACTACCTTCTCTCCCTCAGTCTCATTCTCTCCACGACCAGGCACACGCACACATTTCACACCACACCACTTAATCTTCACCTATTCCTTTCATCTTTTTCATTCATAGCGAGCAAATCAAATTTGCCCTTTCTAAATACATCCATTCATCCATCTCTCTCCTCCTCAACATTTATTCCTCTGACATTCCATGTACCATACGATTGTCATACAATTTCGCCGAAGATTAGAAAGGTCGTTTACGCGATCACGACCATCTCCGAGCATACCATCAGCATTCCTAGCAAGAGATAGGTGTAGTGGCAGCCAACCCAACTACCACTGGCCCCTTAGTCGACTTCTACGACAAGCAGGACATACGATGTGGGAAATCTTTCTCCCCCTCACACAGGATATGAGTATAGGATGTCTGTAGTGTATCTAAAGTGGGTGTGTACTTTAATCATGTGTATATGATATGTGGATTAAATGGTGGTTAGTAATATGTTTCTGGAGGATGAGTGTGTGAAGAATATGACGCAAAAGAGAAGACGCACCATTAAAAATGGGAGGTAATTTCTTCCTTCGAGTATGCGTTACTCTCCCCTATATATATATATATAATATATATATATATAAATTATATATGTATATTATATTATATATATATATATATAGTTATATATATATATATCAGAGGTGGGCACTTCGCTACTATATATATATTCAGAGGATGGGCACTTCCCGCTCTTAGTTCGCTAGTCCGCCTTCAAGTCGGACTACCAGAATAGTAGCGCGCCACTAGTGGAGGTGCGAAGCCATCAGGCAAATTTAGCGGACTTGCACGTGCAGATCAAAAAAAAGTTTTCCGTGCTTTTGTTCCGCACCTTTTAAAAAAAATGAAAATATAGTTACTTATTAAGAATTCTTATTGCTTAGTAATAATAAAAGAAATATAATTTTTATCTAAGTTTATAACCTTATATATACTTTTAGTCTAAGACTTATTGGTTTTTAATAATTAGTTATAACATTAAAATAAAAATTATATTCTTTATTATAACCAATAAGAGTTCTTAATAAGTAAACTAAATTTTCATTTTTTAAAAGAGTTGCGGCAACGAAAAGAGCGGAAAACTTTTTGATCTGCCACGTGCAAGTCCGCTAAATTCCTGACGGACTCCGCACCTCCACTAGTCCGCACCTATTCTGGTAGTCCGCCTTGCAAGCGGACTAGCGACTAAAGAGCGGAAGTGCCCACCTCTGGACTATTACTACATTCTGACCACATTTGCATATTACATGATATATATAATATATATAATATATACTAATTACTATTTATATATATATAAATATATATATATAGTTATATATATATATAATTACTATATATATATCCTGGAGGGAGAGTACACGCATACTCGAAGCGACTGAAAATTACCTCCGCATTTTAACATCTCTGTGTGACTCTTTCTCCTCCTCTGACGCCTCCATATTCTTCACACACTCATCTCCAGACAACATATTACTAACCACCATTTATCCACTTATCATATACACATAATTAAAGTACACACCCCACTTCTAAGATAACACCTTACAGACATCCCCTACTACTCATATCCCTGTTGTGAGGGGAGACATAAACGAAATTTCCCACATCGTATTGCCTCCCTGACTTGTCCGTAGAAAGTCGCACTAAGGGGCAAGTCGGTACTTGTGTTTCGTGCTAGGCCCACTACACCTATCTCTCTTGGCCTAGGGAATGACTGAGCAGTCTCGACCTCGGAGATTGGCTTCGTGATCGCCTGTAAACGACCCCCTTCTCATATTTATCGGCGGATACGCGTATCCGTCAATCATCGTCCTATTGTGTGGGTGGTCCTACGCATGCACTGCTGAATTTCAGAATTTTATGCGAGAGGAGATGGTCTGTATTTAGAAAGCGGCAAATTTGATTTTGCTCGACTCATGACTGAAACAAAAGCTACGAAAGGAAAAGGTGAAATTAATTGGTCATCGTACGATCTGCTGAAATCGTGTGACTGCTGTGCTCTGAGAGGGAAGAGAATGAAAGAGACACGACGAAGGCAACTCATCTTCGCAATTTTGATGAGTTGAACCTGTGCTGCGCTACACAGCAGTAGACTTTGTGTGTGTGAACAAGTCCAAGAATTCTATGGTTAAATTTAAGTTGAAAAGGTCTAAGCATCATGTGTCCGACGTCTGTCATCCGTGAGGGTCCCATCCGCACCCGAAACTATCATTGGAATAGAGCTACGCACCTTTTTTGTGATTAATCTGTGCGGGAATGATGTTCTGGGCGCATAGGAGTGCCCAGTAGGCAGCTTCCAAATCTTATTAGATAGTGATTGGGACCTGACATGGCCTGGATTCAACGTGATCAATCCACAAGCGGCGGATTGCGCATGACAGCATGGCCTTTGCGCGCACCTCCTCCGGTGCGGAGAAAAATGAGAATGGTAGGAACGGTGATTGATTTCATGTGAACGAGAGAGGTAGTGTGTACAGTAATTTACTTTCTCTTAAAACAACGAGATATCCATAAGTTATATCTCAGAGCTGTGTAGGTAGACTATGGTATCGAAGTAAAAGTATGATTGATTTTGTGATTGGTGAAGAAAAGCAGATGTTGAAGTATGTGCTTGGGATGTTAAATTCAGTGAGGTTTAGAATGGATTATCCGGATCCATTATCGTTTCTCTATGTAAATAATTAAGTTAGAGTGGGCTTGGATGGAGCAGGAGATTATCACGAAGGAAGTAGTAAATTAAGAGTGAGAAGTTAATGTGCGCGTAGCAACGGACAATAAGGATTAAGTATGTAAAAGAGCCGCTCGTAGTAAATCGCGCGCGCTGAATGTAACCAAGCTTTGATACTGAACAATCTGCGCGAGGCACAATGAAAGCAAAGCCAAATTGTTAGTACTGCAAAGCGAAGGTTGGTGGATGTGCTAAAGTAGGAAGTAAGACTGTTAAGTGTTAAACTGGTGGAGAATGAAAGAGTGGAGTGGAAAAGTGTTAAAGGTAAAAAAGAAAAGCGTGCGATTGAATTACTAAAAGCGAAATGATCGAAGCTTCAAGAAAGATGCTTGGAAATTATATAAGGAGGAAAAAAGAATACTAAAGCGTGCATACGTCAGGAGCAAAAACAAGAGGTAAATCGACACACAGTTTTTGGAAGGGGATGAATGAGCGACATACAAGGGAATAGGAAGCTCTTCTGGAAGCGAAAGCGCAAAGCGGTTAAGATGCAGAATAAGGGAATCTGCTTTCGTAGAATATCATGAATACGCCGATGGTTGCCTTCTTTAAAACTGATGAAACATGCCATGTGACGGGAGTGTGGACAAGAACACTTCGAAAATCTGCCAAACATTGACAGTAATGAAGAGATAGGTGTTAGTGAATGTGTGCGTTTTTGATGGTGCAAAGAAGGAATAGGTATATTTTGGGGATGAGTTTATTAGTAGGGAGGAGATTAGTAGGAGTGAGAAAGTTGAAGAATGGTAAATCTGCAGGTATAGATGAAATTACTAGTGAAATGATCATAGACAGAGGCGAGATGGTGATTGATTTGGATTCTGAAGTTGTGAATAAACGCGTTATGGAAGGGATAAGTTCCAAGATTGGAGCGGCAGAGCAGGTTAATAGTACCCTATATAAGGGTAAAGGAGAAAAAGGGAACTGTAGAAATTCATAGGGGGATAAGTTATTGAGTGTTGTAGGAAGGTATATGCTGGTATTGTGGTCGAAAGAGTGCGTCGAGTGACTGAAGGAACTGATTGGTGAAGAACAAGGTGCGTTTAGGAGTGTAGGGATGTGTGGAATCAAATCTTTACATTGAAAACAAATGATTGAGAAAATGAGGAGAAGAAGAATAAAGTATATTTAGGTTTTTTGATTTTACAACAGGCGTATGATAGAGTTAATAGGAAGCTTTATGGCAGGTAATTAGTGATATATGGTGTTGGTGGTAGGCTTCTGAAATGGAATCAAAAAGTATGTATGACGATAGTGAAGCATGTGAAGAATAAAATGGTGTCAATGGTGATTGGTTTAGGATTAATAGTGGAGTGAGACACGGTTGTTGTTATGTCTCCTTGTTATTTCAATTTGTTTATGGATGTGTTATGAAAGAATTCGAGGTGGGGATGCAGGAAAATGGTGTAGAATGATGGAGAATGAAGAATGAGTGGAGGGTGCCCCTACCTTATATGCGGATGATTTGGTTCTTGTGAGCGAATCTGAAGAGAGTTTGAGAGGATTGGTAGAGAGATTTGCAGGGTATGTAAAAGAGGGGTTCTAAAGTAAACGTAGAATAAGAGTAAGGTTATGGTTGTGAGTGAGGGACAGTCCTCAGTGTGAATATTATTAGACGGTGAGCAGCTGGAGCAAGTGTCTTGAGTTTAAATATTTTAGGTATGGTGCATAATGAGAAGGGATCGGACTGATTGCAGAGCTGTATAGAAGTTGTGAATGGCAGGAAGGTTGCTGGCGCAATTAAATCGTTGGTGAATGTAAAGGACTAAGTCTTTGAGTGCGCTAGAGTCTTACATGAGGGGTATGCTCCTCCGACGTTACCTGTGCTATGCTATGTAGTCGAGACTATGTATCTGGAAATAAGAAATATAGATCTAAAGTCAATGTGTTCAGATGGACAACTTAGGGGCATGCTAGGTGTGAGAAGAATTAAAAATAGGAATGAACGTATTAGAGAGTTGTAAATGGGAGAATATGAAGAAACGGGTAAATGAGAGAATAAATGAAAGTATGGTTAGATGGTTTGGGCACGTGGAAAGGATGAATGATAGTCGGTGGTTAAGCGGAATGTATAGTGAGAGTATGGTAGTGGAAACGACCGCTGGAGACCCGAAGAGGAATGGATGAGATCGGGAACGAATGTCTGAAGGATGAGAAATGTGAGTTTGCAGAGGCGAGAATAAAGGTGCATGATAGGAGAGAATGGCAGGGTGTTTTGTATGGGGGCATGGTTGTGCCCACCTGGGCCAAGGTATGAACCCTTACATTTGACGATTTACCATAGTGTGGGTCCGTCGCGGTCCCATGAAGCTTTAGGTGGATTTTCTGTCTGTGACGAGCTTTCACTAAGTAATGGTACAGAGGGGCGGTTAGGCTGGTTTCTTTTCGACATTGTCATACTCTCCTACTGCTTATTCTTTCCGATGCTTGTAGCGCTCCGTACTCCCAAACTTAGGAAAAAAAACTATATTATTTGGCCAAGATATATATATATATAAATAGTTATATATTATCTATATAGCACAGTCACCCCCATATATATATATAAATTATATATATATATATATATATATACTTAAATACTATACTAATATATAGTATCAAATATACAGCTAGTCACACTATATATACGAATTATATAATGAGAAAAGTTATAATCATTCACATATTAAATGCTAATCAGTTACATATCGTCATAGTCTCCAATAACTCCTATTTTTTTCAATCATCTGTAATACTTTTACCTCATCATATTTGTCCCAATGGTCTCGGCACATGATTTTAGAAACTGAAGAAAGACCATGTTTCTCTTGACCCTCAATAATATAAGAGCTCTAAATTAAAATAGAAGAATTTTGATATCTAGATTCAGGTTCTGGCATATTAAAATTTTTTAAAATCAATGTTCTGAAAATACTATATATATTAAAATTCCATAAAATATTAAGTTGAAATATAAGGAGCATGATATTTTAATATTGAATAAAATCATTTTGTAAATTGCAATCTGAAATAAATCTACCACAGCCTCTGCATCTGCACTCTTCCACTTTTCCTCCCAAGACTGGGGGTAATGCGTAACATGCACCGAAACCGAAAAAGTAGAGTAGAATAGAATATGACACAACGTCGACACAAAGAGGAAAGCCACTATTCCTTACCGCCCAATTATACTTCACACACTCAGAAAATCCTACCCTTAGAGCTTTGACACGCGGTACCGACCGAAGGACTTCTCACTATGGCATCTCAGTACAATTGTGGGCGCTCACCCTTGCCCCACAGACCATCCCCCCTCCACATCACTTGTTCTTCTCAATCCAGAGCTGTGCCTGCACTTTTTCTCGCCTCTGCCAAATCTACTAAAAATTTACTCTCCATCAGGCATTCCTTACTGACTCAATCACACTTTTTCCTCTCCGAGTCTCCCAGCCGTGATCGATTCCAGCACACTTACCACTACATCCGCAAAACCAACCGACTATCATCCATCCTTTCCAAATATCGCTTAGGGGTACGTTCATTGCTCATTTTATAAATTCTTCTCGCACTGATTGCTCCATCTGCAATCCACATTGATGTACTTTATATCTCATACCTCTCTTATTCCAAAACCCACTAAGTCTCAACACTATACATTAAACACAGGCAACATTAGTAACCCTCATGTAAGAGCTCGCCATCCATGAGAACAGAATGCGACTAATAATATGATACACCCACCACAAGCAAACTTACGACCTCAGGCTACCAAACGACCGCACTCCATCATCACTCTGCAACATTCCTAAACTAACGGACTAGCGCACTCAGCATTAATCCCTTTACACCACCAACCAATTTAATTGCATCAGCCACCTTCTTGCCATTTAGCAACTTTCTACTACACTAATGCCATCATTCCGTTCCCTTTCATCCAGAACATATACTCCTAAAATTATTTAAACTTCATGAATTGTTACAGCCTCTCACCATCTAACATAACTTCACAAGAGGACTGCCTCCCCTCACAATTTATAACCTTACTCTTATCTAGGTTTACTTTCAAAACTCATCCTTTTACACACCCTGCCAATTCCCTCTACAAATCCTCTCAAATCTCCTCAGATTCGCCACGCAAAACTTTTGATTCCATTCAGAAGCTTACCACCAATACTATATATCACTCACACCTGCCACAGAGCTTCCCTATTAATCCTATCCATACGCCTGTTGCAAATCCATAAAACCTAAATACAATCTTTATTCTTCTCCCTCATTCTTCTCAATCATTTGTTTCAATGTAAGATTGATCCATACATCCTCTACCACTTCTAAACGCACCTTATTCTTCACAAATCAGTCCTTCAAGAGTACTCGACGCACTCTTCGACCAAAATACCAACAATTATATCTTCCCTGCAACTCTCAATAAATCTAATTCCCCTTACAATCCCTACAGATATACCCTTAGTATTACAGAGGTACTATTATTGGTCTCCTCCAATTCCTCGGAACTATACCCTCCATAAACGTTTTGTTACACAACTTCTAAATCCAATCAATACCACCTCGCCTCGTTCTTGATCATTTCACCAGTAATTATCTATAGCTGCAGATTTACCATTTTCCAAACTTTCATCACTCTACCCATTAATTACCTCCTCACTTACTAATGACCTCATCTCCAAAATACCTATTCCTTCTCTGCACCATCAAACCCACACACATCACATCACCTCTTCATTACTGCCAGATTTTCAAAGTGTTCTTTCGAAGTGTTCCCTTCAAGCTCCCCTCACATCCATTTCATCAGTTTACAAGAGCCACCATCCCTATTCATTATTCAAAGCAGATTCCCCTTATTCTCATGTCTTAACTTTCGCGCTTCCTTCCAGAAGAGCTTCCTATTCCCTTATAAGTCTCCATTCATCCAACTTTTTTTTTTTTTTTCCTCCTTACGTATGCACATCATTTAGTATTCCTTTCTTTACTTCTTCTTATATAAATTCCAACTCTTTTCTTTTGAAACCTCATCATTATTTTTTAGAATACATCTAACCACGCTTCTTTTTTACCTTTTAACGCTTGCATCAACCTCTTCATTCCAACACTACAGTTAACTTCTACTTCCACTTTAGACATGCTCTTCTTGCACTACTCAACAACCGCTTCCTTCATTTGGCTCCAGATTTGTTCAGTTTTCAACTGTTCGTCATTTCAACAATTGACCACAAGTTCAAAATCTCTAAAACCTGTATACCTTGTTCATAATTACTCTTAATTCTACCCACTTCCTTCGACTTATTACTTAAAAACAAAATCAAAGATGTAGCTGAATACCAAAAACTTTGGACTAATGCGGTTCTTAATAGTATTTACATGATTTAAATAAGAATTTTAAAGAAAAACAATTTAATTTTTTTCTTATATAAAAATTTGCGTAAATTAATTAAATAATAGACAATTTTAAAAGTATACTTTCAAATTAATCGTTCATCGTCCCATTTCACTAAATTAAAAATTCTTCATTTGATCTCTTAAGACAAAATGATTATAGCTTCCTCCATGTTGCTGGAGCCTATGATGAAACACTCCATAGTGAAGTCCTAGCTTCGGAGTACCGTAGCTTTCTTCTCCTACTATAGATGAAAAAGATGATGTTTTTGACCGTTTTTCGAATAAAGGATCTTTTTAGCGCACATTTTAAGTGAAGGTAATACATATTATCATTAGAAGAGAGCCTCAATAAAGTTAATTGCCCCACCACTTATGTCCTCTTAAAATCACCAACACTAATCAAGGGCAAGTCTCGCTCTCTCTCTAATATTATTAATTTTATATACGCTACTATATATATATTATAGTATATATATATATATATATATATATATATATATATATATTATACTTATACAAATTATATATATATATACTATATACATATAAATATATAAGTTACTCATATATCTTTAGATACAATAATTATACTATAATATAATATATTATATACTATATACTATATACTATATATATCATACTTCATATATTACGTAATAATAATACTCTATATATATAAATACTATAATATATATACTATTATATATATATATACAATATATATATATTATATAAGTATACTACATATATAGTATATCTATATATATATATATAATATAATACTATTATATATATATATACTATATACTTATATATATATATATATACTCTATATCACTATATAGTATATAACGGCCCACCATATATATATATATAATAATCATATAAATATACTACCTATTATATATCAGTTATATATACTTACTACTCACTATATATATATATATATATATATATACTATATATATATATATATATATATATATATATATATTATATATAATAATAGTATATACTGATATAAAATATACTATATATAATAATATATATATATTATACTATATTAATATATATATATACTATATATATATATACTTACTATTATATATTATATATAATATATATATATATACACTATATATATAAATTAATAGTTATATAAAATCACTACTACTAATATATTAATTTTTATAGTAAAATATTAAAATAATGAATTACAGTTTCAGATTAACTAAAATGATGTCTTTAAATTCTACAGTAAGAGTATCCTCAGAAGATCCTGACCCTTCTCGGGAAGAGAGATCTGGAAGGGTTCGTGAAGTTGGAAATGAAGCAGTTTGGTCTTTATCATCGTGTAAGCCAGGTTTGAATCATTTTATACTTAAATATTGTCATTAAAAATAAGCGTAGTTCTTTTAAGATAAATTACATTGTTCTTTTTTTATACTAAAACATTACTTTGGTTTAGGATTTGGTGTTGAACAATTACGTGATGATAACTTAGACACTTACTGGCAATCAGATGGTCCACAGCCACACTTGGTTAATATAGAATTCAGAAGAAAAACAACCATTCAAGATGTTTGGATTTATGCCGATTATAAGGCAGACGAAAGCTATACTCCGAGTAGAATTTCCATTAGGTGTGGAACACATTTTAATGATTTGCAAGAAATAGAAGTAGCAGATTTGCATGAACCAAGTGGTTGGCTTTTTATTCCTCTTAAAGATTTGCAAGAAAAACCAATTAGAACATACATGGTTCAGATAGCAGTTCAATCTAATCATCAAAATGGGCGCGATACCCATATGCGTCAAATTAAAATTCATTCTCCAGTAGAAGTTAAACCAGTGACTGTAGATTCGATGGGTCCATTCACGTCACAAGATTTTAAAACGTTTAGCGCTGTTCGGTGAAATCATTTTAAAGTAAGGAATCAAACAAACGAGTATCTAAAGAAAAATTTCATAAGGACTAGATGTTAAATACTTTAAGGCTAATATGCCCGAGTCTTTCATTAAAAAATTTAATTTTTTTTTACAAAATTTTATTACCCACAACATAAATGTTTAATACGTTAAGGTATATGCCCGTGAGTCTTCTATTAGCAATTAAGAGTTATATCTTTTTAATTTTTAGAGACAAAATTTTTTTTTACAAAATTTTATTACCCACAACATAACTGTTTAGACATTATATCTATTGTTATAGACAATGTACTTGAAAAGATCTTTACAACTTAAAAATTAATAACGATGAATGTAATCACAGAAGTTTTGAGCAAGTTTCATTTGAAAGAGAAACTCAAAAGTTTTTTTGATGATGTTTTTGGTCACGTGTGATAAGGCTCCCCTGTGACTTAAACTAGAATTTTTGGTTATTTTTGCTTAATCACCATGAAAACTAAGAAAAGTTACATGCACACTTACAAGATTTGGAACCTTATATCACAACCCATTCTAGTAATACCAATTCCAATGACAAGACCACATCCAACCCACTTAGGACTTTGAATAATAAATGTTTTTAGCAATCGAAATTGTAAAGATCTTTATTGTACTAATATAAATATATATATATATTATATATATAATATTATATATTAATTTAAACTAAATAAAATAATAAATAAATAAATTATAATAAATATATATATATTATATATTATATAATAATATTATATATTATATAATTAATAAATATATATATATTATATATATATTATAATAATATAATATATATATATATATTATATTAATTTATATATATATATTATTTAATATTAATATATATATTATTTATATTATATATAAAAAATATATATTATATAAAGTGTAGGGTACACTGTGCTCATGAGGGAATTTATAGTTAACCTTTTCGGGTTTTAAATTTGGCCTTCTGCTGTTGCCCTTTTTTTTTTGTGTGTAGTGTGAGACAAAAATTAGAGAGAGGATTAAATCTCCAAGTTATTCTGTTGTTTTTCTTATACATCTTAGTTCAGGGGATGTGATTTTTGTCTAGTTTTTATACCATGGTTGCTCTGTGACTGTTTGTTGTTATCTTCATTCGAACGGAACGTATAGATCCGACTCTTGTATATTATATGAATTACTATTCATCCGCATTATGCTGTGTGTGTATTAATATATAATAAATTGGTGAGTATATCTTTGAGTGACTCAACACTCTAATGTTGCTTGTTATTTATTAATATTTAGTGGGTACTATTTCTATATATATTAGTATATATTATATATTTGTTGGTTCTTTCCATAATTATTAGAGGGTTTAAGGTGACCAGTATTGGACTGGGGTTCTTTAATATTGGGTATATAGTATTACTAGTGACCCTGATGTTGTTCTTTTAATTAATATTTAATTATTTATGTTTCTTTAAGTATTATTTACAATTTTCATCACCATTTATAATATATATATTATAATAACTATACCTATTAAAGTGCAGGTTCTCTCTGACGTTAGCGGGTAACACGGGGACACAGGAAATTTGGAACTTCAAATTTGCCGCTTATGAGTCATATTATATCATATAACTCACCTGTAACGTGTTATCCGCAGTCCAGAGATGTTTCTTTATTCTTCTTGCCTATCTCTCAGAGAAGGGTAGATTAACAGTGAACACCCACATGCGTTACTACGGAGTGATTTCGATACCAGCAACGTCCTCTTCTGGTCACTTGAGAGGTGTAACGAAGTTACATACACTCATCTCGCTCACTGTGCTGTCTTTTTCTTTACAGCGAGTGAGTTATTTATCATATTAGATACATCATTAATTTTAGCCATTATGTTTACTATAAATAATTAGTACTAAATATTGTCAAAGAATATATAATTGGGAAATATCCTATACTATAATATAATATAATAAATAATATATATATATTATATATATTAATAATATATATATATAATATATTATATATATTTTTATTATATATTATATATATATATGCTATTATTTATCTATAATATTTAAAATATATTATATAATAATAATTATATATTATTAATATAAATATATATATATATATTATATATATATATATAAATATATATTAATATCTTAATAATGGGGGTATTTAGAAGGATAATAGTAAGAAGCTCTCCTTCTGGTAGTAAGGATAGCGTGCGTAAAGGTTAATAAGAATGAAGAATATAAGGAACCTGCTTAGAAATATATAGATTAAGGGATGGTGCTTTTGTTAAATATATGATAATGGATTGTTAGAGGGGAAGTGTGGAAGGTAACATATTCTGTAATCTTAGTATAATCTTATTATAAAATTAAAGTAAGGTATGATAGTGAATATGTGTGGGTTTATGGTGGAGAGAATTAATAAGTGTATTTTAAGATGGGTCATTAGCAAGGAGGAGATAATGGGTAAAGAGTGAGTAAGTTGAAAGTGAAACGGTAAAATCTGCAGGTTATATTAGATATGAAATTACTGGTGAATGATAATAGAACGGTAGGCGAGATAAGGTGATTTAAATTGGATTTGGATAGATTGTTAGTAATAAAGCGTTTGGTGGAGAGGGTATTAATGTTCCGAGGTATGAGAAGTAAGAGCAGTAATTATTAACCATAATACTTATATAAGGGTAATGGGAGATTATATAGGGGAACTATAAGGGTAACTGCAGAATAGGGTAATTGGTTTATTGTGAGTGTAATGTTAGGGAAATCAGATATATAATTATATCTGGTATTTTAAGTACGAAAGTATGTGAGTCGAGTGACTGATAGGACTGTATTGTGAATAAAAGCAAGAACAAGGATTGACGTTTAGGTAATGATGGTTAGATAAAGGGTGTGTGTGAATTCATATCTTTAACATTGGAATAACAATATGACTGAGAAATGAAGTAGGTGAGAAAAAGAATAAATATTGTGTATTAAAGTTTATTAGGATTGCAAACAGCATAGTATGATAGGATTTAATTAGGGAGCCCTATGGCAGTAGCGTTAGTAATGTTATTAGTGTTTGAGGTTGGTGGTACTTTCTGAATGGAATTATAAAATAATAATGTTATAGTACGATAGTGAAGCGTGTGTAAGAATAAATTATAAATTGTCAAAAAGTGATTGTATTTTTAATATTAATTCAAGCTAGAAGTGAGGCAGGGATGTGTTTATGTCTCTCCTTGGTTATTTCATTTGTATATAATTGGATGGGTGTTTGGCAGGAATAATGGTGTTATGAAATTGTATGGATGGTGATGCCTACTATTGTACACGCGGATGAATTATTTTTGTGTTTTTGAAAGTGTGTGGTGGAATCTGAGTAGAGTTCGATGAGAATATGGTAGAGATTTAGTAGAGATTTAGGCAGGTTTGTCGTGAGGATATGGAGGTGGTGTTTGAATATAGTGAGATTCTCCGTAGAGTATAAGTACTAGGTTGTATTCTTGCCGCTTATAGTGAAGTTGGCAGTCCTCGGGTGGTGAAATGTTTGGTCTAGACATTTGGTGCATGTGTTCTTCATCAAGTGGGGTTATTTGATGGAACTCAAATGTGTTTGATGTTCTGAGAGTACTTTTATAGTATTATGAGTGTGGATGAACTGGAGCAACGGATCGAGCACGCAGATTGACTTTGGTTATTATTATAGTAGTTCTTGTGAGTGTGATTCTATCTTGGTCGAGTATTCCTCTTATTATGATAAGGTATTAGGTTGTTTTACCTCCGTGACCCTAGTTGTTGGTAGACTGTGTATGTGATGTCAATTTGGAAATACTATTATGGGGTGCTGGAATAGAACGTATGGTTTAAACAGTTCACGTTGTTCAGATGCAATCTTTAGAGGGTCATTGCTTCTAGGTTCGTGAATATAAGGGAGATTGAGAGTTAAATTAGAGTGTAGCATGGTTGTCATATCTATTATGATGGAGTGTATGTGGTGTAAGACAGAGTGCTAATGCAGATGATCACATATGAGAAGTATTGTTATGATGATATCGGTTGGTCTATGTGTATATACGGTAAGAATTATACAGTCACTGGGTTGTGTGGATTTATTACGACATGTATCATTTTTTTCTTTATGGGTTCGCGTGGATGAGCTGTGTTGGGAATCCATTCGATTAGTTCCTGTTCCTAGTGAGGAGCCTGACCAGAAAAGGTGGATAGACTCAGTCAAAGATTGCGATATTGTCTTAGAGTATATAGAGAGAGGTTGTCAGTCTGTGACAGGTCTAGAGCGTGACGCTATTTAATATGGATGTCATTAGATCAGTTAGGTTATCTTTATCATGTAGCAGTGTTATCTTTGTGGGGGGTATGGGTTGTGGCCCATCATAGGGTGACGGAGGCTATGTATAGCCCCTATCATGTCTTCGAACGATACTGCTCTCATAGTCGAGGATACCCATTGGGGAAGGTCTAGTCGTCAGGTCTACCATGAAGCTTTTATGAGGTGGTTTTCTGTCTGTGACGTATGAGATTTCACTAATTTATATTTATCGGTACAGAGGGGGCGGTAATAAGTGCTGGGCTTTCTCTTTTTCGACATTTGTCATACTCTACTACTTGACTTTTATCTTATTTATAACCGATGCTTGTTAGACTATTTAACGTTGCAGAAGAGCTTGCCAGGTGAGAAAGAAAGAAAGAATAGTATACTATATATATATATATATATAATATATATTATATTATAATATATAATATATATATACTTAATATTATATTATTATATATATTAATTATATTATATTATATTATTTTATATATAACTTAATATTATTTATTATATATATATATATATATATTATTATTATATTATTTTATAATATTATTATTATATAGTATTGGATCAATATTGAGTATATTAGAAAATAGGATTTAAGTACTATTTTCCGGGTCTTTAAATATTTGTTCCTGTCTATTGAGTATTAGCTTTGTTCTCACTTAAAATTTGGGTTCCGTGACTATATCCCATTTGCTATGTTCTTCCATAATTGGGGTTATTATAGACCTAGTTTTGGTTATCTTTATATTGAGGCCAACCTGCAACTCAATTGAGTTGGTTTATTGAAGTATATACACTTAATTCCTCTATATGATTAAAGTGCACTATTGAGTTCTTTAGTTATTTATATAGAGTCCTCTGCTGGTCCGAACCACATGTCATTGGACTTTATATATGGTCTTCATTTCCGTATAGTCAATCTCATGGAGAGATAAACATGTCTCTCACTTTACTTGACTCTCTATGTTTATCATAGGGTGTGTGGGGTAGGTCTATGGTTAGAAATCTCACTATTATCAATCACTATAATCATGTAATTAAGGGGGGTTTCTTTTACATATGTCATAGGAGGGTCTCACTACTCAGTAGATCTCCCGTTAAATATATTAGATATACCCACCACACTTCTCTTACCGTACATCTCATAACTCGTCATGATCAGTCACTCCCATTTTTTTTTTTTCTTTTGATGGTTGGCGTGTAGAGCATATGCTAGCTATAAGTAAGCAGGTTACGAGTATCGGTATAGAAATAATCTGCAGTGATAGTCATGTGGATACAGAGAGTATATCCACAGCGAGCAAGCCCCTCAGTGTGTTGTTCTGTTGATTTCTCTTACACCATCTATATATAACTAATTAGAAGTTGCAGTGACACAGTGCTAGTTTGTACTTTATTGTTCATATATAACATACTTGTGTGTGGTGATCTTTTTTCTTTTTGTTATGCACGTGATCAACTAGGTTGTTCGTGAGTCTAGTTTAAAGACGTTGGGAATGAGGTATAACATTGGAGGGGGAGGAGTGATATGGATATATATATATTATTGGGGTGAGGTTAGGGTGTAGTAGGTACTATATATATATATAGTATATGGTATAATATATATAGTAAATATATGTTATTAGGGTGGGAGTGCTAAAAATATTTGTGATAATGAAGATAAACTTTTGCTACAAATAAAGTTAAAATTAAAAAGTTTAAATATTTATTTATAAGGTTATATTATATATATAATATATATATAGTATTATATATATCTATATTTACTCATTGTGAGAAATCATAATTCCAAATTCAGTACCTCAAGATTATATCGGAAAAGATAAAGTTTGAGATGATTTAATCTATATCTTGACAATATGATAGTAGTGACTAAGTATATATATATAGGTATTTGAAAATAATGGGAAGAATGAACAGAGGTGGAATGAACAGATGATTCAATGTATAAAAAGTAACTAGGATACACACTTAGGATAACCCAACTAATTTGATACATCACATGACGGGAGATGTTATGTATCCAATTAACAATTATATTAAACGAAATTGGATACGTATTTAGATGAGTCAAACGACTAAATAAATGCAGCTAATAGGAAACTCCTAATTATATGAGAAGAGAAGTTTTGGGTGCAACTGACAATAACAATGCCATATAACAAGGTTCAAAAATGACTTGGATGCAGGCACACCTAAGTTATATTATTAGTGTCAAATAATTCCCCATAATTACCCTTAAAGTGGCAGAATGACTGGTGATTGGGGTGAAAGTTGTTATAACCTATTTACGTCGTTGCCTCTTAAGCTAATGAATGACAGATATAATAAGACGATTCAAGAACCATATGGATTTTAGGGAATGAATAATTATAGTTGAGGTGGGAATTGATAAATCTGCTCATTCTCACTTAAACATTGATTAACATACTCACATATATGCCAGGTTAAGGCAGACGACAATACCAATCGACTTCACTTTAGCATGGTCAAAGCTCAGATGAGATTTATTTCCCAGAGGGATGTTTTACACTATCGGTTTATATCGTGCGAGCACGTGGAGGTTTTGGCTCTCGTAGTAATGTATGAAGAGATAATATTTGTGAGAGAGTTAAGCGTGAATACTTCATTGCTTGTCTCGGTTTCGTGTGCAGTACTTAGGGTTATTCGGACGAGGAGAGATTTGTGCGAGGTTTTATGAGTATTATGGACTAGTCAAAGAGTGGTTCAGGCCTGCACCAGTGTGTGTGTGTATCCTGTGAGATGATCGTACAATATATAGTGAAATTTCTTTCTCTTAATTTTCTTAATGTTTGTTGTGGATACTTATCGATGATCAGGAAAATTGAATATATGGTATTGAATGATTTGACTAAACTTAGAATGAAGGAAGCCTAACCATTCAGTGTGTGGTACATGCAAAATCTCCTAAATAGAAGCAATGTTTGCTTTGAAATCCCCTAAATAGAAGATCTCGGCATTTGGAAGGGATGGTGTAAAAGTCTCGTGAGAAATAGTAAGATAGTCCATCCGAATTACATTAGAGTTTGGAAGAGTTTTATAGTGTGATGAACTAAGAGCTCGAGACTATTGAGAGTTACTTAATAAATTATTTGTAGAGTAATGTTATGTCATAGAGGTTCTTGAGACAGATTACTTTGAGCAGCACAATATGAACATTTAATTCAGGAGACTCTTCTCTATATCTCTGTTAGTCGTTAGCAGAGCACAAAATTTCGGTGGTATCTCACCATGCGGTTTTATACCTCACTTTATGTTTCGCGAAATTTATAGAATAATAAGGTGAAGTTACGAGAGTAAACCTCCACAAGTCGTTGGACATACAAAATCTCTTCGGATACATGATGTAGTTCTCCTTTGACAAGAAATAATTGGTGAGTGAGTGCATATCAGATGAGTGTCACAAGTTGGTTATTTCACGGATTCGTAAAATGAAATCACCGAAGAGTTATATCAAAATATGTCCTGCTGACATAATTGTCTCAAGTTCCCTCTGTATCCTTCCTCTTATATGATATTTGTATCACAATTGTCAACTCTTGACGATTTTTGCTTCAATCACGTAACACAGTTTAAAGACACGTATAATAGCTAGACATAACACTAATAAGCAGAGGTATTTGAAGAATAAATAAATTCGAACGATAAATTTCAATGAAGAGATATCAATGTATGTACGTGAGTCGGCCAATTTCATTTAAATACTCGAAAAGGATGTTAAATATAAAATAAGCCTTAAAATTGGAGTAAACGACTGTCAAACATTCCATTTTATGATTGAACTAATGTTGACGAGTAATAATTGTTTAATTCATAAATGTTTCGAGCATTAAAATAGTGTAGAATATATAAGAAGAGTTTAGCTCTGAAGGTGACAAATCAATTGTATCGTATGAGGTCAGCTTCCAAAATAATTAATAGCCTCTCCATATCTCTTAAACTATTAGCTAACTATAGTTAAAACTGATACCTAAGTATGATTAAAAAGGCATTTATTACATATTAATCTTATAAATAGATTTTGCCTATGGTCATCGTATGATGGGGTCATGATTCTTATTATCCTTTATATATATACCATATTCGAAATTAACCTACAAACTATTCCCATTTCTCGAACAGTTTAATATATTATTAGTTTATAATATTTATCTAAATAGGTATAAATCTATATCCCTTCAGTTTAGGAAATAATATTAGAAACGATATATAATTACCTTATATGACTGACAGCTAATAATGTAAGAATCACTAGCTCTTAATGGTGACTCGATATCTCGAATCTACACTCACAATAGAAGTACTGGGAATACTTCCTTCTTTTACTTATAATGAAGTCAAAAATATATATTATTCGAAATTAGATCGATAGCATGAAATAGTGATAAATATCTTTTGCTTATAAATTAAATTAAAACTTATGGTGAGTATGTGAAACAAAAAAAAAGAAAGGAGAATTTTTTCAACTTTTCAAAAAAACTATACTATTATTGATAACGCGGTAAGTTTAAACTCTTACCATAATTTAATATTCATATTCTACATAAATTGTATACAGAAGAAAACTCTATAGTCCTTCACTCTTAACCTCCTATATAATAATAAATACCTCAATTTATAGTATATAATAGGTTAATAACTAATAATATTTTAATCAAAGTCACCTATATATTGATATGTAGTTTATTTAGCAGTGTTATTATTTTTAGATTAGTTTTTGGTCGATGTAGAGTACATTTAAATATAAAACCCATAATTGCATAGACATATCAATAACTGTATAGATAAATACATACGGATCTCTCACTCACCTAATTGTCTAAATTTCTAGTACTGTGAAGAAGAATATATATTCTATATAATAATATATTATATTATTTAATATTTTATTATATATATTTTTTAATTATAATATATAATATATTTATTTATATTATGGGTAAATGGCCTAACTTACCGAAGTAATTTGTACTTATTATTCGGTGAGTTTATTATTTATAATATATTTTGACTTTTGAGCTGTTGCTTATGTTCCTTTGAATATATTATTAGTGAGGGAGTAAATCAGTAGATACCCCTTGCCTTGTTATTATTATAATTTGAGGGTGTTTTTCGACTTAGTTATCTAACTTATATATATAGAATTATACCTCGAGAGAGAAGATGTCAAGTGAGAAGTCATCGCAGTCAGAAAAAAAAATCCGAACGCTACGTTATTCTCTCATCGAGACTTGAGCGTACGGTTGAACACGTTTCTTTTTTTCTATAACTTAATGTGTATCGGGGTCTCGGTGCTTCCTGTACTTTCATGTTGTCGCCGTGTTCTATATTACACTTAGGAATATCAGAGAGGTCGAGCCGCTATATACCCATACCCCTCCTCACAAAAACATCCTCATTCACTCCTATTGATGCACCTTTCTTTCGTATGTCAATTCTGTCTCCAATATTACTCTCGTTGTGACGTCAGACATACTTGTTCACTGACTCATCCATGTTTTGTCGTAAGATCTCCTTCTATATGCAGCGTGTCGAGATTGTACAAGTAGTGATGCCTCAGCCATTCTACCTCTATGTTTCCACTTAATCACTAATGTACACGGATCTTATTGAGATTCATTCCTTATCATAATTGAGACGTACACACCACTCTTATAATTGTACTCGTGTTTATATTTTCTTTCTTCATTATTACGCCTTTCGCTACCACCACAGCACCACTGAGTCTATACATGCGTTTGCATTCCTCTTTTATAGTTTTTTTCTTCACATCCTAATACATAACGCGCCCACTTATATCGTCCACGATTTTGTAAAACCTATTTTTAATCTATTGAACTCCTATTAGCGTCACGTACATCTTATTTCAGACCATAGTTGTTCACACTCTTATCTCTTATTAACCATATTAGATACCGATGTTACACCATTAATATTACCTTATATCGCATGAGAGTATCCCTAGTGCAAATATACTCAGTTGACTATTAGTATGTTGTTCATTATTATGACCGTTAGAGTTATGTTGGAAACTTATTAATATAATATATGATATATATATAAATATTAATTATAATATATATAATATATATATATATATAATTTATATTATATATATATATATTATATTATTATATATATTAATATATATAATATATATTATTTATTATAATATATAAATTATAATATAATATAATATATATAATATATATAATATATAATATATATAATTAAATATTATATATTAAAATAATATAATATATATATATATATATATTATACTATAAAAAAAAAAAGTACAATTTTATTTTTTTTAAGAAACATTTATTTTCTATGTTTATACTAAAATGATTCTTAATATACCTTAATTGTTTTCAACTTAAGTACAATTTTTTATAATTAATAAAGTTATTCCATACTTAATATAATAATATAATAAGAAATCTATTAACTTATTGGCAACTTATAATAGAATGCTGATGTTTACATAGTGTGCTTTTCTTGTTAACAGAGGCTAGTAGTACTGTGATATGTATGACTTGGAAGTAATGGTGGTAGGTGGTTTGGGTTCATTATATTATTTTTGTGCTTTTGGTTCGTTTGTAAGGTTTTCGTTTATGTACATTGGGGTTCTATTCCTAGAAATTAAACTGGTTTTTTTTTTTTTTTAATATCCCTATTTACTTTTATGCTCATGGGTCCTCTCAGGGGTTTGTATTCTGGTCAGCTTATATTGTGACTATTCTGTTATATAAGTATTATTTATTTGTGAGAGAGTGAGAAAGCATCATGAACCTCATTGTGTGTAGGATCCGCGTTGCTCTATGTAATTAATTATTTTATTGTTTTTATATGTTGATTTCTGTATATAACTGTTTGAGACTAAGTAAAATTGTGACCCGCGTAAGATATAGTATCTGTCTCATTGTAATTAATATAAGTGCAATTTACGAGGCTTCCATACCATAGATATTTTCACATGTTAAAAAAAGGTGCGTGTTCTCTGGCAGTTAGAGAGTGTTATGGTGGCCCACAGTATATATTGAATGGTTCTAATATAAATATTATTTCGAGATGTTGAGTACATGTACCAGTCTTGCTTGTATTTCATAGATAATAGATATATTTTATATTCTTTTGTTGTGTGTATAGAACGATTCCAAGTCTATCTCCAAACAGACAGCCAATATAATTATATGCTTTAGAAAACAGTATATGAGCAATTCGCAGCGAGGAGTAAGCACTGACAAAATTTTAATAAGAGAAGCCTCTAGTGAATCAGGCAATGTGTTAGTGCATATCTCTTATGAGGAGAGATAGCGTTATATAAACACACTTACTCACTTTGTGCATTTGTATTGTGATATCGTTTACAGGAGGTCTCTGCAGAGACTAAGTTCCAAGTATGTGACTCGTCTGCAATTAAGGATAAGCTTTGGTTGTGTGAATGAGAGTGTATACGACTTTTTCCCTGCAAAAAGCAAAAAATAATCCGAACTAAATGCCTAGAGACCACTATATTTTAGTGGGCAAAGCAGTTTCACACTGCTACAAGTGTAAATCGGTGATTGTGGGATAGAGCAAATGTTAGGCTCTTATATTCATTGGGAAAATGAGTTATTCTCACAGTTTACAAATTAATATTTCATTTATATACTAATTCCCTGATAATGAACGTTATTTGTACTCACTTTATATTTTTTTCTAAAATTTTTATCATGATGAAGATCAGATGCGGATATCTAATTTTTAATATTTTTCAATTCAGGGTCCGTAAGTATTCAGTTGTGATAATCGATTCATTACTCAGTGCATACTGTGATAATTGAATATTATTTCCCATGATAACATTCGTAGAAGGTCCTGGAGAGGCTTTAATTAAATTATACGTGATATAATGTAGTCCAACAGAGGAGTGGAAACATCCTAACTCATGGTTCAATGGTGTTTTGGCTGACGTGAATGTCATTATGATTAAATTATTGGAACGGGGTAGAACTTGAGATTTGTTTAAAGTGTACAATATGAGTAAAGGAAGCAGTACCATAAATACCTATCCCTTTAAGAATCTCGCTTGTTGCCCTATCAATTATTTTCTAGTGATGTGGGCTAGAACTGAGAGTCTTTATAGACGTGGATGAAGTGATTTAGGATTTCATTACCTGTGGAGTCTTGTCATTTGGAGTCCGTTCTGTTGTGTGCTGCTTCGAGTGGTCATATTATATTGGGAGATGAGCGTGAACTGTTTTACATTTCAATTGTTTCTTTTTGCATGAGCGAGATGGGTTTAATCTATATACTAGCTACTAAGTTTCCTGGTTCTTTATGGTACCATTGTGAGGAGTGAGGCCACGATAGTGTAACTTTAGTTGTATCTGTGATTAAATTTTTCTCTGGTGTGTCTTAGTTTTTTTATTAAATATAAAATGTAAAATGGAAAAGGAGATCTATGGAGACAAAGTAAAACATCATTGGCTTTTCTTTATTTGTTATTGTGAGAGTGTCCAACGTGATATATATCAATGCTGTGGCATCATGCAGAATATTAAGTAATTCAATGCACACGATCGTGCTTGCAGATACGATTTTAGATTTTTGATTCACTTTCAAAATCTCATCTCTGTCCTATATTATTATATTAAATTTGTTGTACTAAGTAATGAAAATTGATTTTTCACATTAGCTAAGGCCATTCTTTGCCTTGTTAATTAGTAATTTAATTATATATATTAATAGAAAAAAATTTAATTTTTTCTAGTTTTATTTTTATTTCTTTAGATATTCTTAAACATATAAATAATTATATAGCTATATTATTTTTGAGGATCTGTTGCTGATTATATATCAAACCCTTGGCTATTGGACATGATTTTAATATTATTTAATAACACCCAATATGTAAAGACCTTTAGAATCAATATTTCTTTAATCTTTTGATTATGGGATACTGATTCTGTTTATTTGGCATATCTTAATTTACCTTTCTCCATTTGCATATATCAATTGAGCCACTCGTTTTTCAGCAATTGAGAGCGCAAGTATACTTGCTTCTCATATATTATAATTATCTTTTCTTTAACACAATGTTAATTTTTTAAAATTGAAACTTAGGGTGTAAGCTGTCTAGATTTTCTCAATTGTAAATAGGCAAATTATAGCATAGAGTTGCCAAGATACAATTGAGTATATATCAAATATAATAACTTTATAGTTTGGTTGTTAATTTTCTCATTCTTAATGTAATTGATCATTAATCTCTAATAGTTAAGTATTCGAATCTATAAAAATGAATTTGGTATCTAAATCTAAATAATTTTTAACATCACCAAATTACTTTGGTTATTGAAATTTTTCAGATACTTACTAAAATATCATTTGATCATTCAATTAATATTAATCTTTTATCAGTGGTTATTTTAGTTGCAATATTTCAAAGACGAAAGTTTCTTAATATTAATGTCTATCTATTGTTTGTTCTTGTATGGTAATCTTAGTTGGGCAGTTGAGTAAAGCGTGATATATTGGGTGACTATCGATGTTCATTACAAAATCTATGATTGGAGTTAGAGTTCTCCTCGTGCGAGTATTCAATTTGTTGTCTCCACATTATATATAGTTTATTTGGGTTTTTCACGAGCAGTTTGTCTCATTTGAACATTGGTATTTGCTTATATGTTAACTATCATAATTTGGGTTTTGGGTGGAGTGATTCTTTGGTTTTAGGAGTTTGAATAATTGTGTTAACAAAGAATTCGTGCGTTGTATTTTCTGTGTAAAACATTATATGATCTTTTTTATGGCGCAATATGATTTTGGTCTTATGTAAAGATTTTCTTACTGTAGAGTTTCAGTTTTCTATTTTAGAACGTCTGTTTTGGTATACGGTGTTATTTTCTGGAGCAAGATCATGTGATGTTGTGTTTTGGGAGAGAGGGGTTACTGTTTTTAAAAATGTTTTTCTTTGCTTTTTTGTAATGCTAGATTTATGTAATAACTGGAAGGATACTTGAGTTTGGAAATAGTTGAGTAAAGAAATTTGGTTCTCTGAAAGAAGCTAGCATAGAGAAGTATATATAGTCGGAGTTGCTTATATAAGTTTCTTGTATGTATTTTATATATAAGTTGTAGAAGTAGGGTTCAGTGTGTTAGTGTTCAGTTGAGGAATTGTGTTGGATTAAAGTCCATACTAGTAACTTAATATTAGCAGGAGGATGCAACATCGTTCCTCTACCAGATATCTGTTTTATCCAAAAAAAACCCAATTCCTTTAAACACAGATAATAATCTCTAATGGTACTTCCTAAAATAACTGACTAAACACCTCAAATGTTAGTGTATAGAGAGATCTCATTGTTATGACGTGCTCGGAGATTATGTACATTGGAAGAAACAAATGATCTGCCGACGCTCATATACTGTTCACTCAACATGAGATATATTTTGAATTTGACATTGTGATGCCCCAATTCTGCGGTCGTGGCATCTGCACTAGAAACAGCAACCTCAAACACCACATAGAAATTTCATATTAAGAGAAATTCTTCCGGTCTTGATAATATATGTAAATAATTATCCACTGAAGTAGAGAAATATTTATTCTTTTTTTTACCTGCATATACTTATTGTTTATTTAATAATTGGAAATTTCAACAAAGTATTGGGTGATGTAAAATATTAGATTCCAGATCCACTCTAGATTGCAATATTGTTCATAGATTCAATCATCTACTTTGAAGGACAATCAAAATAGTGTAAATAAATAACTGACCAACTATAATATTTTTAATCTTGAAATTATTAATAATATTAGTTCCGTTGGCGATTAATATTGTTCAGTTCCAATTTCTCACAGTTTCTAAAAGAGGTCAACTTGATTTGTCATGGCGAAAGCTACAATTAAGTGCAGAATAAAAAATTTTATAACTGTTCTTTTTTAAGAATTTTTTTTAAAGATTTGGTATGTGTTATTAAAATAATATTAAATCATGTCCAATAGCCAAGGGTTTGATATCCTATATCTATAATTTTGCGTATCAAGCAATATTTATATATATAATATATATATAAGTATTATATTAATATATAACTCATAGTTACATAGCACAAAAATGAGTTTCTTTATATAATATATATAGTAGGTAAGTTCAGTAAGTTATGCCTTTTTTACTTTAATTAATTGTATCAGGTAGTAGAACCCATATATTAACTTGCTTATATATTTACTCACTCACTTAATTGTTAACATGTATTCCTTGTTATTTTACTTATTATATATTAAATAAAATATATTATTATAGTCAGAAAAATCCCTGCTATGGGCAATTCTAACGGGACCAAGGTGCAACGGACCCTCATTACAAGCATTGTCTGTCGTATCTTTTAAAGTGGTTCAGTCGTTCCATATCGCCTAGGTTGGTCTCGAGCGAAGCCATATTCTCATTTCACACAAACTGTGATCATTCACTATATTATGCTCAATCTTATTCTTCTCTCATAGCCTCTGCCATAAGCTCGCTATTTTCATTTACTTTCAGAATCAATCCAACTTTTTTTATCGGTTCTCAGCCGACGAACTCCCAGCACACTCACCACTATACATCCGCTTTAATCAACCCTACTATTCATAATATCAATCCTTTCCAACATGTCCTAAGCTATCTCAATCAAAGTTTTTTCAATATATATAACTCTCATTTTACCTCCTTTTATACCACCATCAATAACAGTATATTAACATAATCTCTAATAACATATATTATATAATTCATTTACTTCAAATTATTTATTATCAAATTATTCTCATACAACTTTAAAGCACGCGCCTCCCTATATGAAATTGTCCATTTCATGAACACATTGTAACTTTAGATCTATATCTCTTAGTCCAGTTCAGTAATAATATATTTCACTACTATTAACATAATTTCACAAACATAGTAGTATACAATACAATACCTAAATGAATTATAGTACTCTTGTGGCACAAATTCAAGACACTTAGTCCTTTATACATTCCACTATAACAATGAAGTATTTAATATAGCACTCACAGCCACTACATTTCACGGGATTCTTCTCCCCATATATAACTTTCCTACTACACTCTGCGCATTTCCGTCCCTTTTCATCAACATATATCCTAAACATTTAAACTCAGACACTTGTTTCAGCTTACTCTCAACTACATCTAAACATAACTTCATCACACTCAGAAGACTTAATGAATCGTCACTTACCATATATACCTTACTCTTAATCTACTTACTTTTCTAACCTCCACTTACCCTTTTTACATCAACTTCTGCCTAAATAATTACTCCTCTACAAATCACTCCTAATCTCTTCACAATTCTCAATACTACACAAACCATATATCATTACGCATATAATAATGATGAGTAATAGGTATAACCCTCCACTCTCTTCCATTATCCATGCATTCTATAATCACAAACCCAGCCACTATACTAATTCTTATCTCATAACCCCATTCCTATTAATACAAATTTGATAATAACCAATGGAAGACAAATAAAACTATCCCTGCCAATCTAACTCCTGATTATATTAATATTAAAAAATCACTTTCAAATATATTATACACAAATCTATATATATATATATATAAGATAGTGTGTATTAGCTGGTAGACGGAAGTGTCCATTAATCACCATTATCTATTTATACTAAATGAATAGGGAAGTGCGTTCCTACGTCATAACATATTTTCGGGCTTGTCATTTAAAGTTTTTGTAAAGATTCTCCTGAGAGGTGAAATTGTTGTCCACTAATTAAAGCTCTCTCTTTATAATCTCGATAATTTACTTAATCTTTTTAGTGTCACTGTAGTTCGGAGGGTGTTTCTGATTGTATATAAACTCAAATCCTGATTATCCTAAATATAATATCCATTGACTTGTTCTTCCTATAATACCTTAACGAGTGAGTATCATGCGATAACAATCTACTTAAACTTATACGAATGAACCACTACCGAGTATATACAATTCTTAAATATTTTTAGAGTCTTAAGTTTTTCGCTTATTCTTATTATGAATGCTAGCAGGTGTCACGTGATGTGACAACATTAGATAGATTGGAGTATCAACTCTTATTGTCTAATGCGTATTTGGTGTGTACAGCTAAATTTATTATGCGTTATTATTTTTGTGATATTTCCTGATCATTAACTGATGTACGTTTAAATAGAATTAAAAGTAAATTATTATGTATTAACCGTTTTATTTTTAGCGTTTCAATAATAATTTTAATGATAGTTGCCGACTTTAAGTCCATTAAATAACTGTTTGCCGCAAACGTTTAATCCTATTTTCCGTCTTTTTGTTTACATTGATTAAATTAATTAACTGATCATTTAATCAAAAAATAACTAATTACATTTTTTGGAGCCTAAATAAATAATATAACAAAGTTAACTGAAGTTAGAGACATCTTTCTCGCGTCTCCAACTGAGGTAGAGGTCTGTCTGTAGTAACATAGAATGTGAGCTATTCTCACCTTAGAATTAGCTTCGTCTTACTCATACGTAAACCGAGTATAACCCCTCCTTGAATAGGGCTCTGTCCGTAAGCGGTGGTGTGTATAAGAAAAAAAAATTACACTTTTTTAAATATATCATCTAACATTTGTTTACATCCAGCATCTTTGTATAAAAATTAAGAAACTTAAAAGAAATTCGTTGGATATAAATACAGATTTTCGTGAAATGCACCCATAATATGTATCTTATTAGCAGCAAAGCATCACAGTTTTATAGTCTAAAAAAAAAAAAAAGAAGTTCAAAATTTTTACTTGGCTTGCGATAAAGGGTTTTCTAATAGGATAGCCAAATATAAGAAATTGGAACCACGAAGAAAGAGTGTTATACATATGATTATGGCCTAAATTTGACATAATTTCTTTTACTGCTCGCTTAGTCATCCTCTGCTTCAGCATACAACTCCGTGTAGGCAGTGACAAAAATCGTTACGCCGAGAACGTATATGTAACAGCACATTAGAATGCAAATGCCAAACTCAATGTTTCCTGTAAATGTGTAGAGTGAGAGAAATTAAATTCAACAGGAAAACAATTCAAAATAATCAAAAGAAATATAAGATAGATGTGAATATGACTATAAACTTCAAGCTGTTCTAAATTCAACACTATATAGAACTTAGCACGTTAGATTTGATTGTGTAATTTTTAGGTTAAATGCTAAAAGTGATTAATTTAAATGAAAACATTTATTATTATTTATTAATAATTAATATAATTATAAATTATTATTATCTCATTATTAATTCTTATTATTATTAATTATTAGCTTTATTATTATTATTAGTTTTTTGTAACAAATTTTTCTATAAAAGAGACAGTTGGTGAAATTATTAAAACTTATTTTACTTAAAAGTTACAATCAGGAAAGTGCCACGAGACATATCACATGTGAAATAAATGGTACTGTGAATTAAAAAAAAAAATAATAATAATATTGCGTGTGAATAAGTTTACATTATGAACTTACGAGTGAAGTCCGATTATCATAATCCTTGAATTTTGAGTGGTGAAAGTTCTAATAATGACAATATTTACAAAGAGTGGACTTTTTGAGCAATATGGAATTGGTTTAATTAATCTCGACAGAATAAGCAACGATATAATAATAAGATGGAAAATATTTTCGAAAATAAGTAGCAATGTGTGATATTTCCTCAAAATTAATAATATTCAGTATCTCGGAAAACATTTGAGCGCAGTCAGCTATCATTTGAGGTTCCCACATTATTATTGAAATATACTAATATTGAGATGTGCGAGCGAGAATACAAGTTGACGCATTGACTGCTTGAAAATATATCAGCGTCGTTATTATTTTATTTTATATATATATTTTATATTTATATTATTTATAGAGTATGGTATAATCTTTTATATGTATTATGTCATATATATATATATATATATATCAATATATATATACTATATATATATATATATACTATATACTAGATATATTACTATATATTATTATATATATAATATATATATTTATATTATAATATATATGTAAAGTGAGGGAGGATATGTTATGTCTACCTTGGTTATTTTCAGCTCACTTGTATATGGAATGGGATTAGAAAGTATATTTTGTAGTGTGGGGTTGTTGCAGCGGGAATGGTTGCTTAAACGAATGATGAGTATTGATTGGAATCAGAGAGTGGAGGGTCTCTGCCTATTATTATATACGGATGATTTGGTTTTTGGTAGAGAATCTGAAAGAGTTGAAAGGAATGGTAAGACGAGATTTTTGGCAAGGTGTGTAAATGAGAGGGTGTATTCTCGCAAGTAATATGTTCTTCTCGGATGACAAGTTGGCACTGTCATATGGGAGATGTATACTATAATAATATTATGTTGTGAGTGAGGATCATGTTTCTATCTCTATACGTGAGGTGTGTAATGTCTATTAGTTATAATGTGAAGAGTATATAGTTCTAAGCTGTATAACTATCATATTTAGTCTGTAGTATTATAAATAATATATTGATATTACTTATATGTAATTGTATTATGATAAGTCGGATATACTAATATGTATACAGTAGATGTAGTATAACAATAGTTTTGTGAAGAGCAGGAAGGTGGCTGGTGAAATAAATCGTTAGTGGATGTAAAATAAGGGACTAAGTCTTGAGTCGCTAGGGTCTTTAATAATAATGTAAGGTCATATGTTTGTACCTGTCAATAGATTAAGTATGAGTAGATTGAGAACTCCATGTGATCTGGATATTAATATGAAGGTATATGTATACTTACCCCATACTCACTTCAAAATACCTATTGTTTACATTAATTTTTTAGGTCGACCCAATACTCTCTGTAATCCATTCGTATAGCAGTAACTCTTATTTCTTCTATCGACGCGTTAAATTCTTCATTAATATCTGTTTGATCTTCGTGCTGTTGCTTGTTTTCTTGATATTGGTTTACGTGACTCATTTTCAGAGTTCTATCTATTCAATTCTTCTCACTCACATCATATTGGTGGCCCTGAGAATAATTATTTTGAGTCATCTTACTTAACCTGATATCTTGGTCCTCTCTTTATCTACTCTACCATAGAGCCGTCCTTAACCTCTACTAAACGTGCTTGTTCTTACTATTTCAGTTTCTTGCTATTATATCTCACTGAGGTACAGGGATTTTAAATCCTCAGTGCCAGACAAATCGTTGCTATTTGGTTCCCTTAATCTTCTCAAGAGGGAGGTCCCGTTCACCGTTTACCACACCAGTCATCGCCGTGCTGTATAACTGTACTTATTTATAGTAGCTCCAAGCCACTAGGTCTGGCCGCCTCTCCATACTTTGCTGGTTCATTGCTCTACTAATAGTAGGAGTGCATCTTGTCTGCCCTTTTCTCACTCTTCAAAAGCATTAGTTGTTTCTTATTATATTTTGTGATATACGTCTCTATGATTGAGTGTTTCTATAGCATTTGCGCGAAGAAGCGTCAACATCCAACACACATTGATATTTTTACACTTTATATGGGCCTTCGGTTACCAAGTTTGCGCTGTAGCTTTCTCTCTATCTGTACGAGCGTAGGATTACCACGTTTCGCCACGCTATCGTCTATTCTCTCTTACTTATTTTTATTTACTTTCAAGCGCCGAGCGTTCCTACTTTGAACACAGTCACTCTACTCTGTGTT
This sequence comes from Trachelipus rathkii, assembly GCA_015478945.1. Lineage (NCBI taxonomy): Eukaryota > Metazoa > Arthropoda > Malacostraca > Isopoda > Trachelipodidae > Trachelipus > Trachelipus rathkii. Next base: position 978 of record JABUQX010113108.1, on the reverse strand, counting down.
TACACAAAATGATCTGCTATTCCAAGTCTTCCTCTATAATCTTTTCCTTCTTCTCGTGTTCAAGATCTACTACTGCTATACTAATAAGGCCAATCATCTTATGTACCCCTTCCAACTGCTCTAGCATATCTTCAGTATCTCTAGTTTTTACTCTCTCACTCTCCGTGCTGTCACCGCTCTCTCAGTCTCCTTAAGATTTCTTTCTTGGGAGTAACACTCTCACTATTATATCCATCCCCGCAATACAAATTTGAGTAATATTACAGCAAAACGGAAACATAACACAACTTTTGACTCCTTCATTTCGTATCTCGATATTTAAATTTAAAGTGTGTTCAACTTTCCACTTCACATTTATTTCTTTTTGAGCAAGATCACTATCAGGCATCATATATATATCTTTTAATTCCATTCAGTAAAGTTCTAATATATCTCTTAAAACCAAATATATCAGAACACCTGCTCAACGCTCCATGCTGCTATAGTCGCAGTAAACCTATAATAAAGTTTCATTCCTTCTTCTCTCATCATTTATATCTAACAATCGAATTGCTTCAAATGTAAAATTTGATATACACATCATCTATCAATACCTTTATTTTTAAAAGCACCTTGTGTATTATTTAGTGGGTCAACAATCAACTGCTCCTCCGATCCGAATTATCGAGTCATCTGATTGGGCTACCTCTTTTCAGACCTATATATATCGAGGCCTAGTCAATAGTCTTTCGCCTAATGTTCATTAATTTGGGAACTCTCTATGAGTTGCCTATTTCCCTATACATCTCTTTTACATGTCGTCTTATATCTTAATTCATAGAGGATACCTTTATAGTTAATTTGACCGCCCTAGTTTCAAGTAGTATCTTATCTACTTTATTTGAGGGCAACCTCCTCCAGGCACCCTATATCAGACTATTCTACCTGAAGATTCATGTCCCACTCCTTGACCCTTCTGCTTTTCTTAAACCTTATTTC
>JABUQX010113107.1:20000-21913 GCA_015478945.1 Trachelipus rathkii | reverse complement strand
AACTGCTATAATAATGAAACCAGTATCAATAAACAAACTAAAAGCCATATACAGGAGTAAAATAGTTCATCTAATGTTTTTTTCATGGTGTGGAATTTGATAACTGAATGAAAAATCGTGTTTAAGTGGTATAGAGACAGGCAAAGGGTGGTGGTATATGGTGGCACTCAACACTATTATACCAGGCTATTACAGCAGCAACTATACTCAACTGCTGGGTGACATCGATGAAGGGCTCAGTCTCACCAGTGGAAGAGAATTTTACACTTTTCATATGTCCCCGATGAAAGGCCCCGAAAAGACACGCAAATGCCTCTGTAATTTATTCAGTCCTTAAATATTCGTTACTTCATTTTACCAGTAATCCACGTTGCAGAGAAAGATTTTGAAAACGCAGCTCGGAATTCAAACCCAGATTACAAATGAATAATTAAAATTGTTAAAATTTTACATTTTTAGGAACTTAGGATGATATCCCCAATGTTTGGGGAATCGTACAAAAATATCATAAAAGTACGATATCTAGCACCATCATTTTATATTAAAAAAAACAACATTTAATAAAAAAGGAAACTTGTGAAGTTCAAAAACTCAAATCTATATATACTTTTTAAATATATGAGTTTTTAGAACTTGAAATAATTCAGCAAACATTTGAATACATGAATATAGCAATACGCTGTCAAACTCAATTAGACTTAGACGAACTCAGCTAACCAGAATACAAATTCAATACAACTTTAAATCAACTTAACTTAACTTCCTAATAAATTTTATCTACAAAACAAAATTGAACTAAAAAACAAAGAAGAATGACACTTGTTCAGTCAAAACACTGCATAAACCCATTTTTAAAACCCAAAATTGTAATTTTTTTCCCCTTTTAAATTGATAGCTACTTAGAACTAAAAGCCTCTCTCTCTCTCTCTCTCTCTCTCTCTCTCTCTTAAAATATTCGAACCAATTCTTCAGTAGATATTTAGATTCTTATTTCACCTCTTCAATAAATCATCTCTAACTATCCTTCTTTTTTTCAATCTCTTCTCTCCTCTTTGTATTTTCTGCTTCTTTTGGTTTCCACATTTTGAACAAAAAGCTCTTCTCTCTCTCTCTCTCTCTCTCTCTCTCTCTCTCTCTCTCTCTCTCTCTTTCTAGTCTTCGTATTAACTTCTTCACTTCAAATTTAGATTTTTATATTACCTTCAATAAATCATCTCTGACTATCCTTCTTCTTTCCAAATTCTCTCTCTTCTGGTCCTTCTGTATTTCGCTTCCCTTTGGTTCCATTACGTCCTCACACGACGACGGTCGAATCTTATATATATATATATATATATATATATATATATATATATATATATATATATATATATATATATATTATATTATATATATATATATATATATATATATATATATTTATAATTTTACATAGACTAACAGATTGTTTTTTTTCTCTGATTAATAGATTCATAGTTTGACCTTCCGATCACCCTTTATGCCAAAGAAAAGATTTATGGTAAACTTATAAAATTACATATATATATATATATATATATATATATATATATATATATATATATATATATATATATATATATATATATATATATATATATATATATATATATATATATATATATAATTTTTATAAGTGGGCACTGCTAACGTAAATTGTCTTTCGCATAAAAGGAGTCGGAAGGTAAAATTTGAAGATCTCGCAAATCCAACGGAAAGAAATTGAATGTCTCACTCTATGAATATGTGTCTACCTGACCAAACTTTATCCTAACCTAGACTTAATAGCCCCCAGTAGGACCTAACATAATGGATATTGTGAAGCCCCAGGGACCTAACCTAATGGATCTTTAGCCTCAGTAGGACCTAACCTAATAGATTTTGTTAGGCCCCAA
>JABUQX010113107.1:7500-12500 GCA_015478945.1 Trachelipus rathkii | reverse complement strand
CCCTATATAAGAGGATGGTAATTTAGAAATCCATATTTGAAATGATGTTTTTATTCAACATAAGTAATAAAGATATTCAATGAAAGTAAAGTAATAAAAGACCCTTCTGTTGAGATACTCTCTCGTAGGCGAATTGGTAGTCACAGCCTTTTCCAACGCGTTTTCCACACTTGCCTCTGACTCTTCGTTTTAGCGAAAATTTGTGATTGAAATTCGGAGTCGCAGCCCTTTCCTTGAAATTTATCTCTCTTGCCGGGAGGATTTCTGGAGAGAGTATCTTGAGTGAATTTATTTCTTCTGATTCTTATTGTTAATTTTATCTGACTCTGTATCTGACTGACTGAAGAGTATCTCAAACGGACGGGTTTATATATTATTTCATTTCGACTTATGCTAAAATTTTGCTCGCGCAAATCTTAGAATAAACAATACGAAAATAAATTAAAATTTTATAAAAATATAAATAAATATAAATATATATATATATATATATATATATATATATATATATATATATATATATATATATATATATATTAGTTGTAAAAGAATATAAAGATTTTAAATTTATATATATTATATATATATATATATATATATATATATATATATATATATATAATTAGGCCGGAAACTCCGGCCTCCTGCCAAAAATCACTTTCCGATGCATTACTATATATATAGTTATATATATATATTATATATATACATATATATATTATTGCATATATATATATATTATTATATATATATATTCAAAGAATTTTATTATGACCATCTATCTTTATATCACGCTGAAAGAGATTATTGTTATTTATATTTTTTAGGCATAAAATATAAACTGGTAAACAAGTAAATTGTTTTGGCTGGAATTTCAGAATAATTTATATATATATATATATATATATATATACAGATTATTATATTGTTGTTGTTGTTGTTATTATTATTATATATTATAGGTTTAGAGACAGAGATCTATAGGTAGGTATATTATTATTATAATATATATATTATTATATATATATATTCTTTCTAGATCTCCTATAAAAGTCATTATTATTGTTATTATTATTATTATTATTATTATTATTATTATTATTATTATTATTATTATTAGTAGTAGTAGTAGTAGTAGTAGTAGTAGTAGTAGTACTAGTAGTAGTAGTAGCAGCTTTATTAATGTAATAGAAATCTTAACTCATATAAATTATTATATTTCTATTATATTCTTTTTAGTAAGTAAAATGCTTATAAAAATCGCGAGTATTTTTCGCAATTAAAAAAGTATTTTCTTTTTAAGGTTTCCTTTTCATAACCTGAAATAAAGATACCTTACAACTCTTTTCTCATAAATATATATATATATATATATATATATATATATATATATATATATATATATATATATATATATATATATATATATATATATATGAATGAGATAAAAAACATTTAAATTATTTCATAGTTTGTTTCTATAAAAATTAAATTATTATTATAATTTATTATTTAAATTATTTCATAACTCATTGCAATTATATTCTTAAATGAAACTGCTTGTAAACTCATTTACAAGTAAAGTATTATGGGAACGTCTTCTAAAATAAACTATATATAAATATATACACTATATATGATTCATTCTTAATTAATGCGTAAATATAAATTTGTTCAGCCTCCCTCCCATGTATTTGAAATATAAATTTTAAATTTGGCAAAGCTGCATTGCCTCCCCATTGACGATATTTCACTCTAAGAGCACTCGCTCTCTCGTCTTTCTCAGAAAGTAGATCGTCTCCGCCCAAAAGGAGACTCTTCAAATCTTGCCTCCGCTCATTTTTGCTCTTGTCTGTTAGATAAATAATTCTGACGTTAGTGAAAATATTTTTCAAACCTGAATGTACTTTGAAGAGAATTGAAGAAAATTTTGTTCATGTTTAATACAATTTAAAAGCTATTAATTAGTTTTGGTGTATTGTGTATATTTAATCGTAGAAGGTGAGCAGGGGAGGTCATTCTCCTAGTCTCTACTCCTCAGAGCTCTACAACTATACAGGAGGCACTGCCTACCTTGCCTCCCTCAAAATCCACCATATATATATATATATATATATTATATATATAGGAGAGTATATATATCTATATATATATATATATATATAGTATATATATATATATATATATACTATATATATATATATATAACGTTTGAAGCTTTAGGTTTTTGAAATTCTTGAAGTTATCCTTTGTTCAAGATTGGTTTCAAATTTCATCGTCTTTAGCCTTCTGTTAAGGTTTTTGTTTATATATATATATATATATATATATATATATATAGTATAGGTATAGGTATATATATATAGATATATGTTAAGGTTGTTATATATATGTTATTGTTATATATATATATTATATTGTTATATGTTGTTACAGTATTATATTATTATATATACATATTATTATTATTATTATATTATTATTACTATTATATATATATTATTATTATATATATATTATATATTATAGTAAGTATTATATATATATAAGATATACATATGATATATTATATATTATTATATATATATTTATTATTATATTATTATATATATATATTATATATATTATTATTATATTATTATTATTATTATTATACATGATATTATTAAATATATTATATATAGGTATAGGCATATTATTATATAGGCATAGTAAGTATTATATATTATTATTATATATATATATATATATATATTATTATTATTATATATATATATATATATACATATTATTATTATTATATATATATTATATTATATTATATATATATATTATATATATATATATATTTCATATTATATATATATATTATTATATATATATATATATTATATATATTATTACATATATTATTATTATTATATACATATATATATATATATTATTATTGGTATACATATTACTTCATATTTTATATATACATATTAGAAAGAAGATATTATTATATATATTATTATTATTATATATATATATATATATATTATTATATATTATATATTATATATTATTATATATATATATATATATATATATTATATATATATAGATATATATATATTTATATATATATATATATTATATATATATATATATATTATTATTATATTATATATATATTATTATTATTATATTATATTACATATATATATATATATTATATATATCTTATCAGCCGCTTCCCATTACCATTTTACCTACTTGGTAATTGCCCTATATATATATATATATACATATATATATATATATATATATATATATATTATATATTATTATATATATATATATATATATATATATATATATATATATATATACATATATATATATATATATGATAATACATAATTGAGCTACTCCGTTAAAACATTCTTTATTTAAATTAAACGTTTTCTATTGTTCATTTTACGATTAACTTTAAAATAATAGTTCAAGCTATCCTTTTTTCTTATATTGTTTTAAAGTATTTTAGTATTATTTTTAATATATTATTTGTTTAATTAAATGTATTTTGTTATAAAATATTATATGTTATGTATAGTATTTAAAATTATCATTTATAAACATTTATAAAGTCACAGATACGATATCCGCCAATTGCTTTGGGCACGGATTAGTCCTATTTTTAATGTTAAAAGCGTATTTAAATAGCGGCTATTCTTTCCTTTTTCTTATAATCTTTTATATTTATTATGTAATAATTTCAATTATTTCACCAACTTTCTCAAAAAAATAAGAAAATATTATCGTAACATGATGAAATTTGCAAAAATAGATCGTTTCTATAATGTCAACTCGTGCTACTCGTGCAGGAGTCGCCCCTGATATATATATATATATATATATATATATATATATATATATATATATATATATATATATATATATATATAAGAAGATATATATATATATATATATATATATATATATATTTATACCTCTTTCGGAAAATTATAGGAGGCTAAGAGGAGGAAATTTCTGGATTAAAAATAAGCTACTGCCCTTTACATTATGTCTTCTGAGGTTATGTAGGTCCACTGCGTGGGAGAGACTTATTTCATCATATATTCACTCAACAAAAACTATAAAAGTGATGCAAAATATTACAGGTATTTGCGTTTAACAGATGTCTTCTGACAATAGCACTCTCTCTCTCTCTCTCTCTCTCTCTCTCTCTCTCTCTCTCTCTCTCTCTCTCTCTCTCTCTTCTCTCTGTAGGCAGTCATGATCGTCAAGTGAAATTTGTCTTTTATTTAGATATTTGGGGTTTCATAACCAAATTAAGAATAACAACTGTTTGAAAGCTAGATCAAGTTGGAAAAAGAGGAAATATGCAGATAACTAAGTGTTCTAGGTGTGGATATGTTACGCTTAAGTGAAGTAAAACTATCTTAGTGGAATGCAAGCAAATGTTAAATAGATAAACCTTCGTGCATTACGGAGGGTAAACTGCAGAACAGAATGTGGAAATTATTTTAACAGAAACAGCGATTTATTGTATGGGATACTGGGTTCCTTCGTCAGGATGATTCTACTGCTGTGAATAAGTTGAAACCTCTTTCGCATTTGTTTAATTTACTCTCCTACTATACAGAACTAAGAAGAGAGAGAGAGAGAGAGAGAGAGAGAGAGAGAGAGAGAGAGAGAGAGAGAGAGAGAGAGAGAGAGAGAGAGAGAGAGCGAAAACCAATTTTATAAGGAAGCACTGTTCAAGCACATAGAACTAATCTGTAATCTAAGCATCAAGAACTAGCTTTTGTCATTGGCAGTTGGGAATGAAAGAACTGGGTAGTCCTTGGGTACTAGGAATCAGAGATAGAGAGGAGCGAAATGGATATATCATGGTGTATTGAGAATAAACAGATTATTAATTAAATAAATAATTTAGACACTATCCAAGACATCTGTTTCTGGACGTGAAGGGTCTCGGAGACATGAGAAAG
>JABUQX010113105.1:12500-50462 GCA_015478945.1 Trachelipus rathkii | reverse complement strand
TTCGTTCCACTTTAAAAAAAAAAGAAAAAAAAATCTCTGGCAAATTCTACAATATAACTAAAAAAATGTCACCGTGAAAAGATTTTTCTTTCTCTGGATATAGGAGAGCTATGTTTTAGAGCCAAGTACCGCTGTTGGTCTCAAAAAAAAGTTCTAATCTACTTAGGCCAAGTATCAAAACGAATATGCTAAAATAAAACATGTTTAGGAAACTTTATTTATTTGTTAAGAATTTTCAGAACAAAATAATAAATTTAGTAAAAAAAAAAAATAAAATATAATCACAAAGGAAAAAAAATCGAGAAGCACTATTAAGAGTATCACTAACTATACCCATTACAGATACCGGTTGTACCTGATAGATGCGAAAGGGCTTCGTCGGTTGGGTTGGAGGGGGGTGAACGGGAAGAAAAGGGAGGATTGCATTTTGATAGGTGATAAAAGAAAAAGACTCCGCTGTTAGCTGGAACAAGATATGGTATTTATTTTGGTAGATTTGTCTTATAGATTTGGTAATTTAATTGTGTGAATGAAAGTTTATATAAATCCACTATCATAGAAATATTCCATATTAAATAAAACAAATTAAAGAATGGAAGCGTAATAGAAGAAAAACGGTCTTGGCACCTCTAGAAAATATCATGGAGAAGTAGAATGGAGAGGGGGGAGGGGTTGGACATCGCTACAGATCGGGAGCGACTAGACAGAACAAAATAAATAATAAAGAAAAAAATGAAGACGAGAAGAATTCAAAAAGAAGAAATTTTAATAACGCTAAAAATTTGGAAGGAGATGATAAAGAGAGAAAATTTCTTTTCTCTTTAAATAACAGCTATACAGAATTTCCTGTCAGTTATATAGTATATATATTATATATACTATATAGTATATTAAATTTTAGTATAAAATAAATAATAGGTATATTATAATGTATATATTATATTATGTTATATAATATATTCAACAATTTGTTTTATTGTAACAACATTCAATTTTTGATAATTTGCCGAAGCCAAAGCTTCAGCAAAAAATGCCTTAGGCTTCGGCATACCGAAGCCGATTTCGGCCATCCCTACTTAAAGGTCAAATCAGTATTTAGATAATAATTTAATTAATAAAAAGTAAAATTACTCCTTTTAATGATGATATCTCTCTCAATAACATTCATGAGCAATTACCCTAAAAAAAATAATATAAATTTGGACTTTATCTTAAAATTTTTATGTACTTTTTTTTTATAATGGTAAAACGTAGGATAGGCACAATGTGTCATTAAATGATCAAATTAGTGATTCAGATGAGAGTTGGTCAGACTATTTCATCACAACACACAAAACGTGCTTACTTTGTGGGTCAATGTTTACTGTTTCCATATATCATTTTTTTTTACGTTTCAAAAAAAAAAAATTTTTTCCTCTTTGCGTTGATCATTAACAATTTATATATAAGAGAGTTTTGGCAACACTGTTCTAGTACTTTTACATGGGGATAAAAAAATAAAAAATAAGATTATCGGAAAAAATAATCGATATTCGTCACATTAAGGCGACTTCAATTAAGTTTTTCCACATTTTTGTGTGAAAAGTTTATGCAAAATGTTTTGGGAGTCGGCATGGAGTCATTTGTGACAACTCCAACTCCCGACTCCGACTCCACTGTTTGTGGAAATGGACTCCTTGACTCTGACCTCTTACCCCTGAAAACAGGCTCAACTCCGATCCGACTCCCATCCTGATATATTATACTATTATTATATATTATATATATATATTTATTATCTATATATATTATATACTATATATAATATATATTAATAGTCTATAATATATATATATAGTGCTGCTACATAAAAAAAACCCCCGTATTTGCTTAAAAAAAAAACATTCTGTATCTCGGTAAATATGGTCTAGAGCGAAAAATTTGATGCACTATTAATCGCTCTAGATGAGTGAAAAATTGTTATAATGGTTCAAATTCGATTTTATGAATTTTGAGCATTTCTTTTGCATTTTTACTTGGTTTTCACAATTTTCAGATTTAATTGAGCGGCCATTTTGAGACATTTCAAGCTCACTGTCATTAAGCAATTTATAAATTAGTATAATATTTGAATTTATTCCTGTTGGCCCATCCTTGATTCATTCATATCTAATTTCAGTTTTAATTTTATGCAGCCCCTCCCCTCCCCCCGGAACCATTGAATTGAGCTCTAAAAAAAACCCACTTGTAACGAAAAAAAAAACCAATTCCAAATTAATTGAACGTGCATGTATATGCGCTATAAATCCTATCAACATTTTTTTTTGGGGTTTTTGGTTTTTTTTTTTTTCCCCTTTTTTTTTCTTTTGTCAGGGAACGCTTTAGAAGAATTAAACATGTAATCAAAAAAAAACCCACTTTAACCAGGGATGGCACGAAAAAAGAATCCAAATGAAAAAAATCAAATTATTTCTTTCAATCTTGATTTTTTTCATAAAAAATCATTGATTTTTTTGATTTATTCTATTTTATTTTTTATGATTTTTTTATATTATTTTATTATGTTTTTTATTTCTTTTGATATACTTTAAGTGATTAACTTCAATAGAATAAAAAATTAAAACTAAGAAAAAATAATATATTTATGAATTTTAATATATATTTTATTCAATTTTCCAGACAAAATTGGCATTGTAACCGTAGTCAATGGCAAACATTCTGTTTAGTGCTGCTTTTCGATTGTCTCGCATTGTAAATTTTGAACCCAGAGCTAGGGCCAGGGTTAAAAATTGAATTACTGCGAGAAGTGCAGACTAAATTATATATATTGTTTTTGTTAATGTGTATATAGTATTAGTTAGGTCAGTATTTGAGATATTGTAGTGTACAATTTAGCACCTTATTAAAAAACGACCATAGATATGCTGAAGGGCGCAATGTAACAGCACCGAGGAGGTAGATTTTTGTCTTTGAGGATAAGACTAGGCGTGAAGTTGTCTAGATAGCCATATGCGGCTTCTTGAGTTTCTATAGTTTATGCATTTATTATGGGTTAACTAGAGGACACTAGCAGCTCTAATTATTTCAATTTGTATTGGTTGACTGCGGACCGTGCTAAATAAGACCATACGGGCTTCCAAAGTATTTTTCTGATTTTTATGAGTTTATGGACTTTAGAGGGTTCAATGCGCTTCTAAATTATTATTTTAAATGAATTAAATTATTGGTGACTGGGACAGTCTTATAGGCCCATGCGTGCTTCTTAAAGTTTATTCTTATTTATTCATGGTTGCCTGGGACTTGTCTAGAGTGCCAGATGCGGGTTCTTTAAGGTTAATAAATTTCTATTGTTGCACTTATCGGTTAGCTGGAGGTAAGCGTTAACTGCCGCTATTATTACTGTACTTTATTATGAGTTGACTGGGGTATTCTAGAGGACCAATGCAGCTTTTTAATTATTAATTTTTCTATTGGTTGACTTGGACAGTCTAAAAGGACCATGCGGCTCTTAAACTATTATTCCTTATTTATTTGAGTGATGGTAACATCCGAACGCTTACTCTTTCTTTAATTATATTCTATTCAATGATGAATCTATATATATTATATTGGATTGGAAAAGATGAGCAGACAGTCTAGATAGGTTATGCTGCTTTTTACAGTATATTCTTATTTATTATTTAATTAATGTAATTAATATTTACTTTAATAATTAATGTAATTGATGAAAAGTCTATAATAAAAAGCAAAGGCTTTCCTCAAATGTGTCCAAATTAACCAATCAATATTAATAATTAAGAATTACATATTAAAAAGGTCGCATTGGCGCCCTCATTAGAAGGTAGTCACAGTGCAATCCATAATAATAATAAATAAGAAAAATTATCAGAACGCATGGGCCTATCGTTGACATGTCCCATGTTCAACCAATTATTAATAATTAGAGCTGACTTTATCTTAATTATTAATTATGGGGTGTTTGACTGGACAGTCTAGATATGGCCCATGCGGCTTCTGAATTATCTAATTTTTGACTGGTTGACGTGGACAGTTCTAAATAGGACCATCGCGGGCTTCTTAAGTATTTGTTTCTTATATATTATGGGTTACCTGGAACATTCTAGAGGGGTTCATGCAGTTCTTAATTTTATTTCTTATTAATTAATTATTATGGCTTGATTGGGAGGTCTAGAAAGGCCCCATGCGCTTTCTGACATTATATTCTCTAATTATTAGATTATTATGGATGGACTGGGACATTCTAGAGGGGCCAATTGCGGCTTTTTAATTTATTATTTTTAAATATTATTATTGTTGGCTTGCTGGAGTCTAGATAGGCCCCATGCGGCTTCTTAATTATTAATACTATATCATAGTAATTACATTACCTTATTATAAAAATTATTCTTAATTCTTAATTTTTATGGGTTGAATGGGACATCTAGAGAGATTGGATTCTGCGTCTTCTAACTGTCTCTTTTAAATTAAATTATATATGTATTATATAGTAATATATATATATATTTAATATTTATTATTTGATAATAAATAATAATTATTTAAAATTTTTAATATAATATCTAAAAATTTTATTATGTTACGAAAAGAATCAAAAATCAAAAAAAAATCAAAATCAAATAATCAAAAAACTCAAAAATTGATTTTTGTTTTTCTAAAAAATCAAAAACATCCCCAACATGCTTGTAACAAAAAAAAAACCCATGTATATTTTTAAACATTATTGTATATATATATATATACATGTTATATATAATATTATGTTATATAAATAAGATTAGTATATCTATATACGCGGTACTATAGTATACAACACAAATTTCGTTATTCCGTCTAGAAGTGACGTTCCACGCGCGCTTCCTGCGAGTTAATTTTCTAGCACTTCTTTAAGCATGGCTCCTACATATAGAAGTTACCTGAGAAGGGTCTAACCCTATGTTTTTAAGGTATAATGAGTGATATGCCATGGTTGTATAATCGGCATGCTTGCCCCACACCTACCTAATGGTTTAGTATACCCCGCCCCCCTTTCTCTAACTGTCATCAGCATGGATATATCGTATGTCATATGAATATACCCAATAAGGTATCGATTGTATTAATCGATACTGCTGAATCGATTCCCGTGATTATGATGCACAATTCTATCACTCTTACATGGTTTAAGTTTCATGCGTCCATTGGATTTATTGATTTCTTATGCAACTTTTTTTAATCTTCTGGAGCTACAGAAGGACGAGCTTGGTGTTTGCTAGTATTGTTTTGAGGTATGCAGAGTCGTTTCCCGCTATTGCTGAGTGGGTAGTTTTAACCTTTGAGGTTTTAGAATTCAACACGCGTTTATGTGGCCGGCTTACCCTTCGTCATATTACAGAGGAAGGGGTGTAGGGGGTTTAATATTCATTAAGGGGGGTATTAAAGATGGAAATCTATATCTCAGGAGTAGAGAAGGTCAGGAGGGTATTCAGCACAGAAATTTCCTATTCAGACACACACAGTTACATAATCACAAAATCAGAACACAATAACCCCCCCTTTGATGTTCTAAAAAAAAAATATGTTAAATTTATCTTGATTAGTAATCTGCTGTACAAACGAATAACAACAAATAATTGTAAAAATTGAATTAACTTACTCTTTGATAGTAACAGGTTTTAGCGCTATTAACAACTAAATGCATATGACAGCACATTTCGTTAAGTTAGTTAACATTTATAACCGGGCAATTTCAGATTTCCTTCCTCATTCTCCCCCACCCACCTCACCTTGACTGGGGTGGCAAGTTGACTCAGTAAACCGGGAATCGACTCGGAGGCATCGGACCCATATTAAACCATACCCGAAACAACAAAACCTAGAATTAGCTAAAATTGCTAAGAGTGCAAGATTTTAACAAAAATCAGCTAATTGGCATTACGAGCTATTTATCATTCTTCTGTACTTACAAACCGTTAGAGAAGCTCATTTCAGCTAGTGTCACCAAAAATGGGTGTTAATTTATATATTTTTTTTAGCGTCTTTCTGAAAGTTTCATCCTAATTTTCTTCTTTTTGTAGAAAATTTTTTTAAAATAGTTTTATTGTTATTTTTTTATTCTTACTTAAATGATTGCCAATGCCCATAGATTTTATCATCATCTGAACTTATTTCTGTAAGTGTAATGTTTTTAAAGTTAGTACTTTAACAAACAAAGAAAAGGGCGATTTTTTTCTGAAATTGACGTATCTTAAATTACTATGAATTTACTTTTTTTTTTTATATTTTTAATATTCTTCTAAAATATGCTTAAAAAAGGATTTAAACTTATGCGTTGATTACATATTGTTGCTCTAGGAAGGGTTTTTAGAAGTGGGTTTTTTCTTTTTCGTTTATTTTTTTTTTTTAAGACAGTGTTTTTTTTTTTTTTTTTTTTCTTGTGGATGATAAATAAAATTTTAAAAGGTATAGGTACTAAATTTTTCTTAATCAGAACTTTTTAACCAGACTTGTATTTAACCTATCCTACTCCCCTGCCCAAATGTTATAATGGTATGAAAATTAGGTTGCTTTATTTCTAAACTGTTAATGGGAAGTAATAAAATGTTCGTAGAGTAGTTCCCAGCTCACTTGTAATAACGATGATCTAGACAAACAATTTTGATAGGCTATACTAATCAACGTGTTAATAAGATTTTTAAAGTTTAATTTCGATTAAATTTCGATCACATTCTACACTTCAAGAAACAAAAAAAAATTAAGAAAGAACGAATAAAAAAGTATATGTATCTCTAGGTTTTGTGAATATAGCTTTTTCTTCTGTTGATTTTATAATTATTACCCGACCTTTCTTACTAATAGGTCTGTTGAGATTGGAGTTACTTCTGGGATTGAGGTTTTCATTGAGATTATCTAAAGAATTTGCTTCAATTGTTTTTTCCATTACCATTTTCTTGGAGATGATGTCTTGTTGGGTATCAGCCTCTTATTTAAAGGCCTTTTCCTATTGTTTACCTCTGTCCAATGGTTTTCTACTCCTTCCAAATCCTCTTGTACTTTAGTATGAGGGTCAAACATGTTTTTTATTGTTTTTGGGAGGCCTAGGCCTCCTGGCCTAGCCTAGCACTAATGAGACTCACTCTACTCAAACACCACCTATAACAGTATAACTAACAAGTTGGTGTATTCCGACGGTGGGGTGCTTGTTCTTTTATTTTTTTTTTAAATAGGTTTTAAAATTGTTAATATTTATTCACGCACTATACGTTTTCACTTTATAAATATAACACGTGTTTCGGACATCGCCTATTAAATCTCCAGAAGATTAACCACGGTCTTAGCCTCTATTTGAGATACCAATAACAATGGACTAGACCTACTGTTCACAGATATAAAGCGATCCGCTTTTTGTTTTTCTCTATCGTGGACACAGTTCCTACACAACTATCTTTAATACATTCCTCACAGTTGCAAAATTTATTTCATTTAATCACTTGAAATAAATTTTATTGCAAATTACCTCTCAAAAAAATCCATTTAGTATGTTTTTTGTTACGTAATTTGCAAGAAAATTTATTTCAAGTAATTAAATGAAATAGATTTGACTAGCTTTTAATTAGTAGGCTAATAATAATTTAAAGTATGTATGCTCTGTGTGATAACTGTGGGACTGTAAGAGGCAGTGGCGGCTCCTGCCCTCGTTGCATGTTTGTGCACGACCACTTTCTTTTCCATATATCAACATATTTTGTTTTATTATTTATTATGGTCAGAAAACTTACATCTTTACTCATATAGATTATATATATATATTTTATATATATATATTTATATATTATATATATAGTCTTATAGTATATAATATACATTATATATATAATTATAGTATATATATATGATTATATTATGCGGGAAAGTTCTATATTTGAATCAGTTCTATTTTCGAAAATTTCTGTCTCAACAAAGTTCGTACTGAAGTGCAAAACATAAGTTAAGTTAAGTTCTTAAAAGAAATTCTTTTATGTGGTAAGTTCCTAGTCACCATTTCCAGAACCGTGACCATTAAAGAATTTCTCACTCAAAACTTCCCATAGTTAACCTTGACTAGAACAAAGAATTTCTTTGACTCTAGAAAATTTTACAGAAAATATGAATGATTCAAATAATTGAGAAGGATATATTATCATTATAATTATTTATATATATTATATAATATCTATTATATATAATATATACTTTTCAATAAAAATATAAGATATTGAAATATAAAATATGATATAGTATATATAAGTAAAGTAGGTATATTTATAAAAAATATCAGACTGGTTCCGCCAGTATAATTTTTTTTGAGTCGCCTGCGCTATGTGCGTATCGTCCGGACCTATGCGCTAGCACCTATGCGCTATATTTTTGTACATCAGCGCTATCTGACTGGTGATTCAAGACAGCCCCTACACTTTTCGCTGCCGGTAGGATGTTTGCTAAATTTATTTGAAAGTAAACTTTAGTGCGGTCGATAAAGCAGCTAATAAGACGGAGAAAAGCAAATTTATTAAATTGTTGTATTAAAACACCGTACTAATATCTACCACGGTCTCTTCCTGCCTCTATGTCCGTTGTGGTCCATGTTTTCACTAAGACCCTTCCATCATCTTCCTTTGGCAGGAGGACGATGGAAGGGATAGTTGCCAATTTTACCTTGGTGGATCACTAATAAAACCTGCGCCTGGTCTAATATTGGAGGCTAGGTATAATTATACTATATATTAATCTCTATTATATATATATATTTATATATATATATATATTATAATAATATAATTATTATATATAATTATATATATATATAATATCATATTCTATATAATTATATATAATTATTTTATATCTATATATATATAATATTATATATATATATATATTATATATATTATATATATATTATATAAGATATATTATATATTATATATATAGCTATATAATATATATAGCTATATATATATATATATATATATATATATATCATATTATATAGTTATTATATTATATATATAATTTATTATTATATATATTATACTATAAAATATTATATAAACGTTTTCACTGTTGTTTAGAATATAGCCCAGTTTGCAACGATTCTAAGTTCTAACGTTTTAATGGATAAAAAAAGACTAAAAGTTTTGTTCCTGTTATGTACATAGGCGCGCCTATACCGCGCAGAGACATTGGCTGTGCGCCCAGTTGTAATCTGGTATCCGGTCTTTTAAAAATTGTATGGCATATGCGCCTCTTGCGCCTAAGCGATACTGATCGATTGCGCTAGGACGCATAGCGCAAGCCCACTAAATATGAAATACATATACCGATTAGTATACCGTAAGGTACTAAATATAATATATATATGATATATTAATATATCTATACATATATATTATATATATATTATATATATTATATATATATATATATATATATAATATATTATATATATATATATATTATATATAATTAATATATATATATATCTTTTTATTATTATTATATTTAATATTTTATATAATATATTTACTATTATTATATATATATTATTACGCGTATAATGATAGTAAAATATAGAAAGGCTTTTCGAATTTTCTCGGTTGCATGTTATAAGTGCAACCTTTTACTTATAGTTAAAAGTTAAATCTTATTCTCATGGTATGCTTGAAGAATATTTTGAAATGTTTGAGAAGTGAACTCAGCACCGTTAAATAGGGAAAACTGGTTGCCAGGTTTGTCTCAACTCAAGGTTTGAAAAATATACGATATAAAAAAAAAATTTGTTCGCTTCTTAAATTATTGTTGACAGTTCAATTTTGGTAACGATTTTCAAATCATTTATAAAATATCTTCTTTGACGATAATTAATAATATATTATTTATATATAATATATAAAGTATAATATATATAATATATATTATTATATATATATATATTATAATTATAAGATTATTATTATTAAGATATATAATATTATTTATACGTATATATATATTACTATATAAATATAATTATAATATAACATCTATATATGCTTATATATATTATATATATTATATAATATTTATATATATATTATATATATATATAATAGCTATATATATAATATTAATATATATTCTTATATCATATATATTTATTTAAATATATTATATAATATATAATTATATATATATAATGATATAATATACGTATATATCATATATATTAACTCATCTATATATATTATTAATATATATTTTATATTTAATATATATTATATATATATATATATATAGTAGTATATATATATAATTTATTGGTTATAATTTGTTTTTTTACATTATAATAATATATAAATGGTAAAAATTTCCATTTTATATTTTATATATATATTATAATATTTATATATATAATATATAATATATTATATATATTTATATAATTAATATACATAGATATTATAAATTATAATAATACTTAATAAATAATATAATATATATATATAAATTATATATATATTATATATATATATAATCATATATATTATATTATAATATACTATATATATATAGTATAGTATATATTATATATATATACCGGTTATATATATTTATATATATATATATATAATATTATATCATATATAATATTATTAATATATATTTATAATATATATATATATGTATATAGGAGTATTATATCAGAGCTGGGCGTTGCGCCAACCGAGTGCGCCTATGGGTCCCTATTCAATTTTATCGTACGCATAGCGCAACATTTTTAAAAAGGACGGACCTAAGCAAAGGCGCACAGCCCATTCTCTGCGCCTATAGCCGCTGTGATGTATTAGTTATAATTTGTTTCTTTACCTTAAAGTTACAAATAAGTCGTAAAATTAAATGTTTACCAAAACAAGGTAGTAGAAACCGGTTTAATATTCATATACTTATATATATTTATATATTAATATATAATATATATATCATATATCACTATTTACTATATAATATATATAATATAGATATAATAGATATTAGACGAAATAATGAGAAAACTGTCTGACTCCTCACGAGAGTCAATCTGGCCTACGGGAGGAGGTCATAGTAGTGGTTCAGCATACAGTAATAGAGCTCTAATAGATATGAATTATTTTCCCACTGTTCTGTCAAGCGCCTCCGTGCCTAGACCACTACACTGAGGGGGAAAAACTGATGCATCGCACACACATGACAGAAGCAGATTTGCTAGGAGAACTGGATGTGAGATAAATATGGAGTTATATCACAACCAAAGGATCTTCTTTCATAAATCTTGTCTTCATAATACTTCAGTATCATACCTCATACAGATTAAAATCTGCGGGATCACCAAACATGGTCCGTTTGTGACTCCATTTCGAACATTGTTTGCATATTAATTTATTCCAAGTCTCTGGTTGTGTCTAAGTCACTTCTTCGGCTAAAATTTTAATTAACCCATATGTGCGTGATTTTCATAGCAAAGATCTCTGAAGTTTGTAAGAATATCAGGGGGTATCCGGACGCAAATTTGCTCTGCTAAAAAGTTGACCGCTGAGAAAAATAGGGACAGACTTGTATAAATGCATTCCCACGGAGTACATCACGGAGAGCAGATCTTAATGGCAGGCGTTGAATTGTCGGTAACCGCAAAACATTAAGTGCAGTAGACACGATTTATAGAGAGAACAGGCGCAAACCTAGGTGGCGCGAGGTTATCGGTGTGAGAGTTCAGCCGTTTGAGAAACGGAATCGCTTTGACGAACTCGGCTCAATACTCTTCACCCTAGTAAGGTATGTATATATTTAGAGAACATCCAAACGATATACGAGTCAGATCTAGATAAATGAGTTAATATAAAATTGATATTATTTAAATAGGTACTAATGCAGGAAAATGAAGAAGAAATCAAATTAGATGCAGGCCTCTAAAACTATGTTTTTATAAAAAGTACAGCAATGGAATAAATTATAAGGAGGTCTATTCGACTAATTAATGAAATCGGATTTAAGTTAGAAAACTGAGAGAGGTATGCTGGTTTCTAATGGTTAATTGTAATCAGTGGACGCATCAAGTCGACGTATAGCTTATCGAGGGTGATGCAACGGATCGCGGAATCAGTCTTATTAGGGTTGTAAAACCAAAAAACTCAATGTGTGTACATTGTGTAGAGCAGTTCTCCGTCATTGTGAAAAACAATTCATACATAATTAAAAAATGAATATATGATTGTGTAATTTAGTTTCGTAAAATAAATCATTTAATATAAATTAAATAATAAGTATAAAAACTATTAGTCTCACACCCTGAATTTCAAAAACACCAATTTATGTCACAAAGTTAATGTTATGTAATGGTATCAATATCAGTAATTGGATATTATTCCAATTTATAGTGTTGTAATTAATTAGAAACAAATGTATGTATTTAGAGTGAGCCTGATAAAATGGTAGGAACTAGGACTTTTAATGTGGTAAATATTTAATTGTATCTTGATGAGTTATGTGATAATTATAAGTCTATCTGTAGTGTGTGTTTGAATATAATTAGAATGCTTATAAATGAAAAAATATATTCGCGCGATATAGTTTATCTCATCCCCATTAGAAATAATTTAACAATACGTTGAGTGTGTTACAATTATAATATAATATTAATATAAAGTAATGAGTAGTAAATCTAATATAAATGTAATTAGTAATCCAATTTATAGTGAATAAATTTATTCACTATGAAATATATGTTTCTCACTAATAATTATATTTATATAGACTATAACCCAAGTAATTATTCGGATTATAAGTGAAATAGCTCCAATCAATATTATTAGGCTACATATGTAGAGAAAATATGAATAAAGGGCCGAATACTACTTGATACTTACTATATACACTATAATTGGTATCCATGTTCACCTGATAAAAAGGTCACCCTGAAGGAAATACTGGTGATGGTAGCCATTGTAAGGTTTATGGTATTCTAAATAATAAATAATATTCATTGATTTTATTACTATACCTATAAATTATTAATTATAAGATTTTGAGTCATGTGTTTGTAGGAAACTTGAAAAGTGGTGTATAGGTTCAATGAAATTCATTTGCTGTGAAACATAAATGATAAATACACAGGAGGGATGTTAATGGTCTGGTCACGAACTGTATTACAAATAGAATAATTGGAACAGCAGGTGATCGCTGGGTGAAGAGATTATTAAGGTGGCACTGGACTCTCTCGCTCACGGGGGTTGGAGACATTGGTATGGTTGTATAATTACAATTAAGGTGATTAGCTATGTCTGGACTTACACGCTCTATATAGTTCAGTGTGGTGCTGGTTACATAATTTAATATAAGAACAATAGTGAGGCCGGTGATCTAATGTAAGGAAAGTGATAATGGCTTATAACAGATTTTTCCGCACGGTCATATCCTGTTATACACCTAGCATGAACCCTACCTAAACAATACGTCCATGAATGTGTGGATAGTGGCATTGGATAAACCTACACGTGTCAGTTGTATGTAGTTATTTTGACCGCAGTGAAAAAAGACATAAGTCTACATACTTCGATATAAACATTAAAAGTACCCTGGATAAACTATGCATTGCCGTGAGAGGATAGTACGATTTGACATTTAGATTATCGAAATAATAACAGAAAACAAAACGCGCGAAACATACGACTTACAAGGAAACAACATGATGTGTAACGATTGAATGATCCAATAAATCCTTGTCTCCGATGGTGGGATATCGCTGTCGTAGTTATGCAGTCATAGGAAGAGAATATTCCACCACGACAGATACGTGGTAAAGCTTGAGCCCAGGACTCCACGCCGGGAGATCTCGGATCGAGCGTGAGACTCGATAGCGAAAGAAAAGGCGTTTGTGATATGGAAATAAAATCAGAGAAGGTGACTAAAGTAAACTACTGTACTTAGAGTAATGAATGATCTGTGAAACAGTGGCGAGAGAAATGTCGTGATGATTTTTAACACGTCTCTACTTCGCTGTACGGACTTTAAATGCGAATAGACTTGGATGATCCCTTGGTTCATTGAAGATGAGAGGAGTGCTCTCATAGTTACTAGTGATCGTGGGCAGATTTGAGTGCTAAAATATAAGGTTCAGGTGTCCGAATGGTGATATTTAAGAGATAAGAACCCTCTAAGACAAGATTATAGAGTGTAAATAAAAGATATCTTTAAAGAGTAATGTGAAACGTTTTTCAATTTTCCTATGCGAATTATAATGAAGTCGAAATATTTAATTCTTAGCAGTAGAGTTTACGATGTGATTGACGGTGATGTAGTACCCCGTGTGAATAAGGTGATGGATGAATGTAAGTTTAGTGTAGAAAGAATAGCGGGATTTCATTGATTTCCCGAAATTAGCCTCACCTGATTAGTATCTTAATATTCTACCACTCTTGTTATGTATTTATTCGTTTGTTCCGTATCTATATTGTTAAAGGTAGTAAAAACTTTAATTAGTAATGAAAGAACTTTTAAGTTATTCAGTAAAATAATCATATTAGCGGTGAGTGATATTATAGCAAAGTGAGGTAGATATATATATATGCTATATATATATATGATATATATATATATATTAGTATATATATTATATATTAGTATATGAGCATTGACGATATATTTATTAAATATACAAGGTGAGTGAATGCAAGTTCTTAAAAGCAATATGGCTAATGAAAGGTGGATCAGTGATATTTAAGTATCATAAAGTAATATATCTAGTGGTGAGTATGAGAACCAAATATAATAGAACAGGTAAAGTCAAGTTTACAATATTATTGAGTACGAAGGCCTAGATGACCAGGTAAAAGTATGTTGATCCTTATGAGTTTATGATTTATTGGGAGAAGGGAGTATAAGTATTAAAAAATTACCAAGTTTATTTATTATATTATACTATATAAGTATACTAGATATACTAAGTTGAGTATTTAAAAGAGATATGAGTTGATATTGATAGAGTAATTATATAGAGTTGATGGAAAAGAGATGTCAAAATTTGACTGTTTTTGCGGATGCGTGTTGAGTGCGGGATCAATAAAGATTTGTTATGACAGGTAGCTTGTCAGTGGATGTTGGATCTTAGAAGTAAGATTAATGAGTGGATGCGGGAATCAGAGTGGACGGATGCGAGGTTGATGCCCTGACGAAATTGCGTGGGGCTTCAATTGTGGGTTTAACTCTTATTGAAAGTGTATGAGATCTAATTTTAATTAACTTGAGTAGGTGGATAAACTATCACGTATTGAAGTCATCACTTGTGCATTTGGGTGGTTTAGTCATGACAAAAGAGCCCATGAGGATGCTTAAGATATAGCGATAATATAAGTTCCATTAAGAGTCCTATTACTCTAATGTAGTGATGGGACATCAAAACCTTTATGTACTAACTCATCATTGTGATCCTGTGGTGTACAAAGTCGAACGCGTATAAGTGAAAATACAAGGCTATGACCTGATGTTATTAACACATAAGAATATGCTATTATCTGTATCATCCTAGCCATAAGTTTATGCAATTTGGAAGTGGAAGTGTATAGCAATGAGCATGAGTATCGAATGTGGTACTGATAAAAGGGTAGTAATACACGGGCCAAATGCAAGAGTGAGAATGTAGTGTGAGTGAAAAATGTAGGAGTGGTTATACGTGGGAGTAAAAGGTATATATAAGATTATGTGATTAGTACATATGGGGGGTGTGAATAACGAATAACAGGGATAAGTAAAAATGTGGTTATCAGTGCAGAGTGACCGACAGGTGCTGTGACCTAACGTTAAGTAATGGTTATACAGTATTAAGAGAATCCTTATGGACGTATGTGAAACTAGAAGATAAATACGAATAAGGAAGGACGGGGGTATAAAATAATGTAATTAATATATTCTTACTTGATTCGTGAACATCTCAGATCAGGCGTATGCAAGAGCGGGCGCGAATACTCGAAGGTATGGAAGTGGCGGCTCCATCCTTGCGGCTCTCCATCTTGTTCAAGGGCGTGAGTCGTGATCCATCACAATGAGTCCCAGATGGCCGCTGCGATCGGCCTCATAACGCAGTGTGCGGCATGCTGGGTGATCTACCTACAAGTGTATATGTCTGGTGTACTGAATTGTCTCAATACCTACTCTCCACTATGCCAGGTCTTCTCGCGTGCGTCGGGATATCACATGCGACCGTTCCAGGGTCTGCCACCATTAAATAATGTCCTTCGAGGCTTGGCTGACGCGTCCTCTCTTACTAAGCCCATAGCCAAATTCACTGCAATGCACAGGTCAATGTGTTCTGGTCACAACAGACCAATAACGTCAGTCTTCACAGTCTGTGGTTCAGTCTTGAGTGCATGATGAGGTATTTACACACCCGAGCCCATCGGTCACATCTCACGTCTCGGTGGGCGTGTTCCTCATCTCATGCTCTTCATTCTCGTCTATATTCGAGTCGACGTGATTCACAGGCTCAACACAGTCGATCTTCCGGATGGTTTGCAACATTACTTAGAACTCTCCTCTCTCACTATCTCGTATGCTCGGGAGTTGTAGGAGGGTGATAATCTCTCGCCGCGTCTATATCTGTTGGTGATAAAAATAGGTACATTACAGTTAGTGCGGGCGATCAGACACAGGTCGTCCACTTGCGATCTTGATCTAATGATTGCTCTCTTTCAGACTCTCTTGTATATCGTTAAACAATATATTTTGAGAGTATCTGTAGTTCAATACCTGTTGTCTTATGAAGTTATACGGAAAGTGTGACGTGAGAATACTATATTACTGCTAAACTATTGACCAGAGTAAAAACTCTCGACTTCCACAAATAAATGCGCCTGTGGTTAAGCTCTCGAGAGTTCCGGAGGCCTGAGCTCAGTGTTGTTTAGTTAAAGAAAATAATGTCCTTTGATGCAAAGGACCCCGACCCATCCGCTACTTGTCTATCCCATAATATAAGTAATGTGCTTCCAAGATATTCTTATGATCTTATACCAACATTCTAATTCTTATATAGTCGACATCAGTCTTGTACTGGTGGTACCTCATACTATCTAACTTCCTCCCCCGTCCGTGCGTGCCTGCCGTCGGTTACTACCATTATATTGCGTGTTTATTACATCTAATATTCACATTCATATTCGAAGAGATCCCTGTTGTCCTCTAGATGGCAATTTGCTGGCTTGTGAAATCGCGGAAGTAGCCACGCATAAATAATGCATTTTTCTAGGACTTCCGTCACGCATTTTCTCCACAGCTACACACCACGCCCAAAATCGATCCAGACGATTACCTACCGGTGGAGGTAAGAAAGTGTGGTGATACCATGAAGTGATCAGCGCCGGATCAATCTGCTGAATCTTAATAAACTCATCTGATTTAGAGCGCGTCTTTTATGTGACTGTCCCGATGAATAGCGCGTGGCGAGTAAACTATATCCCGCGTCAGTCCACACGACCTACCCTGCCTTGTATATCACAGTTTAATTTACCTCAACACATGGCTGTCGCCTTGTTTAAGTTATTACCTGTGGGGGCCGCGTAATAACCGTCTTATTATGTTAATGTACAGCGTAGGCTGCTACCCTTGCTAATATTGCCTTATAGGGAACCATGTTCTACCTAAGGGCTTCACCTCGAGAAAGATACGCCCTACTCCAGGGGAACTGCTCCACAGGCGTTACGTGCGGCGTGGCGTTACAGAATGCAAGACATCCGCTATTGCTCAAGTCTGAGGAAAGGGGTAGGAGTATATGGGCGATTACTGCACTTATTGTATTCCGCATTGTCTTGTTCGCTGTGATCGGAGTTGTCATATAAGCAAAAACCATTAGAAAGTAGGTGTGTATTGAGTAACTGCTTCTACCAGCCGTCTAGATGACCCGATACCTGGGCTAGACCTCTAATTCAGGCCCTAATCTGTGTGTATGGTGTATGGTTGGATCTTATAATAATTATACAATCTTTTCAAAAATATGTAGGGTTCCTCCTTCTAAGAATATAACCTCTGGCGTGCCATGTGATGTCCGGTTAAAGTGAGATTCCTTCTATTAAGTATATTTATTCAACTTTCGCGTGTGCGATCCCGTGTACCTTTAAATGGAGAGAGGTGGAGGATTGCGAACTTATTAGTTGTATTTAATGAGACCTTTCACTTATTGAGCTAATTTGCGGCGGTTCTTCAATTTTGTGCTCTTAATTATCGAGCAACCTCCTCACAAATTCCTCTCTCTCTGTGTGGTAACTGGTCCTCTCTTTCTCGTAGTTATGGTAAAAACGAGATTGCCTGCCTTCCAATCCATGGCGTCTCTCTCCCACATTCCTCTCCAGAAGGTCACCAAGCACATGTGATCCAAAACATTCAACAACTTCATCAAGAGTACTTTATGGCGCATCTCTTTTAGTGTTTCTGTATTCCTCCGGGGGTTCATAATACGGTTCCTGGCCGACTTACGCAGATATCCGCTGTGTGAAGTTTCGTGCCGACGTTAATTTGTCTAATTGTCCAGTCAAGTTTTCCGTGAGCTCCCTGAACTTCAGTTTCACTCGCTCTACTAAACGTCCCTTGCCATATGTCTATATGAGAGATAAACTAACTCTTCTAAATTGCATAATTCGCGCGTACAGTATCGATCATAAGAGTAATCCGATTTGAGGTCCTTTTGGCTATGCTCGTGGCTAATCACACTGCCCCTTTCTCACTCTCGTCCCCACCTTGCTTACGGTTTCAAATCTAATATATCTATGATTTGATCTACACGTTTCCTTGGATTGTTAATCATACAATCTGGTGTCAACAGAATGTCACTGCATCATAGAGTAGAGTATTGTGACGTTTGAGTCTGCTCACAGCAGTTTTATACCACTTAGTTTTGTATTGCTACACTATATTACTGTTTATTACAAGATGGGACTTGGAGACTGTATAGGCGAATAAGAGCTTCTGGCTAAAATGCGTTATGAGTTGAATATATTATATTACTGCTATCCTCAATCATACATGTTTTACATATTAGGTGTAGAAAGTAAGTGTTTATTGACACTGATGTGAGGATCCTAGGATGTATAATCACGTAAATAATACAAATCAGCGGATGAAGAACTAAATAGTTCTTATCAACAGTCTAATTGTGCGGTAGGTATTAAGTCAAGTATTATCTATAGCTAAATAACAAGTAAGGGGAATATTAGGATCACATGAAAGTGATAACTATTGCTTCATTATATATATCTATATATAAATACTCCCTATTAATAAATGGTATTGTAAAATAGTTGAACGTTGGCTGCGGAATACAGGTCAGAATAATGCCCCCGTACCGTACTCAGAGAGCTAGTAGTATAAAGTGGTAAGTCGGGAGTTATATTATATATGAGTACCCAAGAAGGGGAAATGGGGTGCCCATTGGGCGGGTATAATAGATAAGCGTAGATGGATTATATGTAGATAGTGAGTAAGTTGTGGAATAGGTAATATATGGAATACTCACGTAGGAAAAGGTACGGGGTAAAATTAAATGTGAAGTCCTATAATATACTCGAGATAAAATAAATAGGGGGTGGAAAATTGGGAAGCTAAGTAACTATCAAATGTATGGTGGATTAGTTAGTGAGATATCACGATACTATAAAGCTACAAATGATAGCGGTAAGCATTAGGGATATGGTGGAGTTGGATATGTATGTTTCATATACAGACCAATAGATACGAAAATTCAAAATCGACAATTAATCCGCATCAAGAGGGTCCCGATCCGATCAAAAAGATGCACCAGTATGAATGAGTATAATATGTAAATATGTATCTAAATCACCATGGTTAGGATTAAAATCACCATCAGAACATCAAGCGGTCATTTTCAAAGAGATGGATGCGAGTGCGAAGGGGAGTGCGCGGGTATGACGTGCCGAGATGACGGCATTAAGGTGGGCAGCGTGTAAGTGGAGAGGAATCGCTGAGATTGCGCATATATCGAATTAGTGAGGCTTGCGGATGCTTGAGTAGTGATGACCCGAGGAATTTTGTCATTGAATCGACTCCATACTTACGTGAGAGTAATTAAGTGATATATTTTTAGATAAATGCATATGGAGGGTGAGCTGGGTGATATTGAACAGTTAGGAGAATAGATCTGGGGTATAATTTGAAGATAGGTTAGTGATAATTAAGTAATATTTGAGATGATTATAGTGAGGTAGGATAGTAGAGTAGTGAAGGGGGAAGTAGAGCAGTGGAACGCGTTTAACATAAGTACCGCCTCAACTAATAATAATCTTACCGTAGTTTATAAATCCTTTTCAGGTGTCCCTGTTAAACACCTGTAGTTGTGATAAAATATATAAAAGGCATGCGGGGCCCCGTGAGGTGTGAGGGTGATATTATACCGAAAAGATAATTTAGTTGAAGCTTGGATTGATATTGCAAATGGTAGTTTGTGAGCGTTATTGGTAGGTAAGTTATTTAATATTACAGTAAGTGACATCAATATCAAATCCCTATATATACCTACAGTGAGTGACCGGAACAAATTTTAGAGCTAATTCCAAAACCTTAAGTCGTGACCCTTGTTTGGGACCGTAAGGTGTGTTACCGGATCGAGAAAGGTACAGCACGCTGCAAAAGAGGAGGTGAAAAGAGGTGAGCCAGGAGTTCCTTTTTAAGGCTTATGTGAGTACCCAGGCCTTACGGTCAAGGGCTTATGGCTGAGCCTGACCGACCGGGCAGCACACGGTGGTAATTGGCTCGCACAGAACGTTGAGCTACGTTGTAACGAGGGTATGCTCTTTTTAAGGGCCGCGAAAGAGCGTAATGGACCCTTGCGAAAGTGTGGTTGTTTGTATAGTACTTCGTGTAAAGAGGACCAACTGGGTTGTACACAGACGAGGATTGAGGGTTGTTAGCAGAAATCTGTATCGCGTGTCTCTTGTTGTTAGAAATGGTGGCCGAGACGATCCTCCCAAAGCGGGAGAGCACCGGGTATATAGAGGGAGAAGAAGTCCGGGACCTGATACGTAGTGCGAACCGCGCTCTCGCCCAAATGTGTAGTCAGTTCACGCTCTCCAGCTTGAGAGGGTTATTAATTGAGTTATACATATGCTGGGAAATTGATAAAGGAGTAAAAGGAAAGTGAGGTATATGAGCGGTGGGAATGTATATAAATTGAGAGGAGTGAAAAAATGACGATATCTGCTAAGGCGCTCGTAAAAGGAAAAAAACTAATAGGCAAAAGGATTAGGGCGACTGAAGCTGCCTAAAAGTTAGCCCTAAGTAGGGGATTGTCCGAGCTGTGTAGCTCCGACGTAGATGTTAAGAAGGCAAATACCTCCGAATAGATCTCTAGAGTTTAGGGTTAGAATAAATCGGTGATAAAAATGCCCTATATATGATGATGGTGGTATATGGTTCCAGTGCTGAGCCCAGGTGAGGTGTATGTGAGTATGATCGTCGATAGTTAGTACCAATAGTAAGTGTTAGTATATAGTAAGTTGTGATAAGGATATGGGGGGACGAGGTCCTACTAATAATAAACGTATTATGATATATAGATGTCCACTGTAATATGTTATTAAGGGATATATCTTCCTATAGAGGATATAATCATGTTAAAATGTTGGAGTTGAAGAATTATAAACATATATGAATTGAACCTTAAAGAAAGATCACTGCTATACGATCTTAGGGCAGATTCAGTAGTCACGGTTCGGGCCGTCAGCTTGTATAACAAAACTGCTTCCGAATCTGGAAACAAATAGGGCTAGACGTAAACGCTACCCTAACCAATAGGATATGAATTACCCTAATATGGGTAAGGTGATAGGATAACATATAGATGTAATGCGTAGGGGAAGAATCCGTTACATACCTCGTGATCAGATAGAATAGTATAAATATAAATGGGTGATAATATCATAAGTGGGGGAAAAGCAGAATGTGGGTACTAACAAACACGTAACTAAATATATTAGTCGTGATAACAGGGTGTGCCCGTAATTATAGTTCGATGTAAAGGATGATAAATTAGTTATTGAAAGGAAAAGGCAGGAACAGTGTCTGGTAACGAGAGAGAGTGACAAGGGAAGGATAGCAACGTCAGCAACTCAACACAACACAACAGGAAAGCCAACAACATTGAAATACTGCAGAATACCGGTGTATAAACCTGAGTAAGGGAGGACCTATAATAAGTAACGTGGTATAAACACTCATAAATCCGTGCAGTTAGGTAATAATTATAATATATGTAGGAGAAAATCGCAATACATAATAAAATTAAAAATAACCTAGCTAAATATACTAACCTAAAAATAATCTAATTAATATAATATATAAATAAATCTAATAATAATTAAATAATAATATTATTATTAATTAATGAAATAAGATACCTCCATCAATAGATAATAAAAAGTAGCATCAAAATATAGTAATGATAATATTAAGAAAGATAGAGATAAAATATATTACTGAATTATACAAATAACATTAAATGCTAATTAAGTTATGAACCGGGAAAAGTAAAGTATAAATTCCCCTATATAGAAATAAGATAACTACTAAATTCATAGAAATATAATTAATATATATATATACATATATCTAAATATATATAAGATATGAGTAAAAAGTAAAAAAAAAATAATTATTAATGAATATAGATAGAAAGCTGAAAAATTAAGAATGATAACATTATGGATAAGAAATACTAATCACAAATGATAAGGCTAATATAAAGTAGTAAAATAATTTAATAAAATACCATGGGTAACTGCTATGGCTTTTCTTAAATGAATATTAATAACATAATAATGTAGAAATTAAAAGTAGTAAAGTCTCAAGGAAGCCCACCCCGATGAAGAAGAAACGAATATGTTTGTGACCAGCTATGTTAATTGTTGTATGTTTGAACTACATATCTATGTTTAATGATTTGTCCTTCATGTAGGTATATAAATAATATATATAATAATATAAATATATTAATATATATAATTAATATTAATAGTATATACTAAATATATAAATATATATATATAATATATTTAATAAAGTGCAGTATTTCGTGATAAATGCCTTTAAGTGATCTTTGAGTAATATATTATTTAAGCGTGCTATGTAGTTATGTTTCCCGTAAAATTAGTGTATTCATAATTATTGACTTTTTAATCCCCTCTAATCAATGGATCTAAACGCGGTGTTATAGAAGAGAGTGTAAGGATATGGATGGTATGTGATTAGAGAATTGATTCTCTTGAGCAATTTGATACAGCTTTAGATATTTTTTTAAGCTAGTCATTCACGGAAATATATTCTTGTAATATAATTTTTTATGTAAATTTTGCAAAAACCAATAATGCTTGTAATTATTTGGTAATATTTTTACAAAAAGCATATTTTTATGTTATGTTGTATAAATAATTAAGTTTAATTAAGACTAATCACTTAATCATGACTTTGATCTCTTAATCAATAGATCACTGGTGATAGGAAGGGGGTGAGGGTGTGATCGATTAGAGTTTGATCTATTGAGTTATTGATTAATTGATATTTTTACTAAAAAAATTAATTTTTTTAAGTAAAAACAAAAATGCATAAACACGTTTTAATGATGAAACATATTTTATATAAACAAATGAAAATATCGTACTCAACATTTAGAATGAACGAGTTATTGGAAAAGAAATTGAGAAATATAAATGGCGTAAAGGTTAAAAGGTTAGAATAACGTCACAACTAAAATATATTTTAGCGTTCGCGCGTCAATATTGTGCCTGCTCAGCGCACGTGTCAGTGTCATGCCAGACCACGCCTTTCGTGCTTGCTTGCTTGCGCGCTCATGCGTGGGACCTTCAAGCAACCCGTTAAAGAGTTGGAGCCAGTGTATTCAATTTCAGCAGCCATCCTTGAATAGGGTTTGATATAACATACATTAGGCAAGTCGACGTTTTCATTCAAACACTGGATTACTTCTCCTCTCCCTCTTCATCTCCAATCTTCTAACTCCAATCAGGATTTGGTCTGACTCCTTCTCTGTCTCCGACTCCTTCATCTACTATATTTTATGTAATTTCCTTTTTAGGGGTCCACCTCTGGGGTCTCTCAGACACCCCTGGGGGCTCTGAATCTCCAAAAAACGAGTTCTCCCTATTCGTAAACCTACAATTAAACACCTTAGTCTAGCTAATATCCGAATGTAAACAGTTTTCAACTTCAGCTCCGGAAACCAGCTCCTGTGCAGGGCACCGCAGCATGAGCCAACTCAGGCTTCGTACTCTTCTCTGGTTCCGAAGCCTTCACTAAAACATGAAGGCCATATCCAAGTTTAACGGGTGCAGCTCATCACCCACTTGCAAGGAATAAAGGGGAGTGAAAATCTTCTCTTCACCAAGGTGACACCGTAGCTGTTGGGATAGCAAGTTTGGTGTTGATAGGACAACTAAAACTCATGTAAATTGAGAGCTGAAAGCGTGGCATATAAAACTTGTTCCTAACCCACCTAAAAACTCAGTAAACGGTCATCCTGACATCAAAATCGGTCTCACTGACCTTAGGAACCTATACTTCGACACACAACAGCCAAAATCTAACAAAGTTATGGAAGGTCCCAAGTCAATGGCTGACATTACTTGGGTTTCCTGGCGGAATAGAGGTTCCATACCATTGAAAACGGTCTCGCCTACCTTAGAAACCAGTACTTTGACACAAATGTCAAAATCTAACGACGATAAAACGAAAATCTTTAAGGGGAGGTTGCACTCCCTTCGGATGTAACCTCGCATTATTTGTAACCTCGTCTACGACGATGTGACACCATCACCTTTGTGTATACAAAATTTCAGCCGGATAAGACCTATAGAACGCGAGAATGAAAAATCGAACCCTACCCTATTGAGGCATCACCTAATTAATATATATATATATATATATATATATATATATATATATATATATATATATATATATATATATATATATATATATAATATATATATAATATATATTATATATATATATATATTATATATATATATATATATATATTAATGTCTCATAGAACCATGCAGGCAGCTTATTATCATCTAACTAGAGCCATAACCAAGTTTGGAGGGCTCAGCATCCCACTAGGAGTTCTATTTATTCGTATATAAATTGAATTGCTTAGCCAAACTTGGAACCACAGATTTACTGACCTCAACGAAGAAAATTTTCATTTAACAAATATACTAACATGCTACCAATCAACAGCTACAGTGATTTGAAATTTTTACCAAACCGAGAACAGGAAAGTTATACAGTGGAAGTACATTGAGTGGTCTTATCACTGGCAATTATAGAGGAAATTTCTTGCATAAGTTACATTTTTATATACAGCATGTTTGAAGCTACAGACCAGAGGTGCCCAATCTTTAGCCTATCTCAAGCAAATTAATAATTAAAAATTTTAGTCGAGCCAAACAAACAGGACGACGACCTTTTTTTTAAAATCAACAACAATAGGTAAAAATAAAACAATAATACACTATTACTGTTTATTACTACTACTGAATGCTCTAGCCGCTAGCCACATTAAAACGGAACGCGAGCAATACGTTTCTCGCGAGCTATGGGTTGGTCACCGCCGAGCTAGACAATGCACCTTTGTAGAGGCATTGACATACGCAGGATTTTTTTTTATACGGGGCTGTTTTTCCCAGAGTAGATTTTCCTGTTTTTACTCGTTATTCATTGCTTTTATTTGAAAATTTTATAAAATTTTGATATTATCAAATATCGGGGGCTGTAGCCCTTCGGACTCCACTACATACACCACTGGTGGACGGGGTCTATAAATATTACTTTGTGTATAAGTTACATCATAGATTATTGACATGAAAACAACTAAGCAAAATCTTGTCACGTGTCTTATACCATTAGTAGCTGTTAACAATCTGTATTGTCGTCTTAACCTATGTCGTTGCTGTTGGCAGTAATAATACCTTCATTGTATTGAGTTTTCAACGGAAGAAATGGCATTATGCATTTTATGTATGCACTATTAAACCATAATTCGAATTTGGAACTTTGCCTATATTCCGTAACTCACCCAAACCGGAGATGTCGGGCAAAGGAAACATTTGCGACAATATACCGGCGTTTCCGGGTGCGAAGTACTCTCCAACACCGAACCCTAACCGTGGGGCTACAGGGCACATCCGAACTCATGATTCGCTATGGCCTATGATTCATGCAAAATTTGTTTGCCAGACATTATCCAGATGTTTCTGAATCTTTTTATTGGTAGAGGATGACCGATAGTGTCTCCAGCACGCTCACCTGATTATAAAAAAATAAAAACCGTGGACTTTTCCTTTTGGAGACTTTTACCAGGTAGTGAGTATGCTGTATCACTTCTCGCGGTATAAGTTTTCCGCGACAGTATAAACCAACGCCTTCATATTAAATAGAATACACATGGAATCCTGAAGCTTGTTCGTCAGTCAATGGTACGATTATACAAGCCTTGTATTGATAAAGTATAACAATAGCTTAAGTTTTCTTCTCACCTAAGCTTGGAAAATTCCAATAACTATTATTTCTATTAAACGTAAACCAAACAAATAAAGATTTTTATTAGCTTCGGATAGCGAGGGAAATGATTCCCTTACTTTAATAAAGATTCACGAGTTTTATCTACCATTCAGCTATGCAGAACGCAAAGTTTGCACTTTGTACATCTTTTTATAGTTTAATACAACGAAAATCACATAGGGTAATGTCTGCCGTTACGTTGTAAATTATGTAATACTGTGCTAAGTCAGGGATACCCTCTGTATGCATTATAAACCTAAGACCCCCATCTCAACAAACGAATCAAAGGAAAGATTCTCCCGTAAACAATAAATATGGAATTTGTTTTCCCGTCAAAAAAACATCAGGAAAATCTGGATAAATCCAGTGTAAACCCACACATAGTATAGAAAAAGATCTATACTATTTTCGGCATTTTTTTTGTACGTAACGATTCAACCAGAACAACAAAGTGCTTTTTTTATCCTAAATTTCCTTCATTCAGGGCGAATTAATTTCATGGCAATAAACAATAAAAACTTTATTGAAAAGAATATAAAAGAAATAAAGAATGATTCTTGTGACATTAATTTTCTTGGCGTGTCGTTCGTCATCGAAGTTCTTATATGGAGTTTATGAATTTTTAAGGAGCATTATTGGTAAACATAATGAGTCCTATAGGTCAAGGATATATATATATATATACTACTATATAATATATATATATATATATATATAATATATATATATAATATTTATATATATAGTATACTATACATATATAACATAGTTATGATATATATATATATGGACAAAGTTACTTAACGGCCACACGGAACGGGAGGTCGGTTAAAAATTTTTTTTCCAGGTAGCCTCTATGAAACATAAATAGATCTTCTAGGGGTGAAATAAGGTTAGGTAAGAGGTTAGGTTAGGTTAAGTTAGGTTAGGATACTCTACGTTAGGTTAGGTTAGGTTAGGTTAGGTAAGGTAAGGTTAGGTTTCAAACATTAGGCATGTTAGATGTTACCTCTACATTCTTTGTTGATTAACTATTGCGTTTATGAAGTTTTCATACATGTCTTCATGTGCATGCTGCTTTTTCCACATGTAGGCTAACATATAGGATGTAAAATGTCTACGGTAGCGGCCTGCTCTTGGGATTTTGTTTTTAATTTTGCCCAATTCGTTTTCAATGTTTTTTACCCCTAGGGCACCGAAAAATTAATTTGCCTACTTTCCTATATATTTTACATTCTCTTCGCCATTTTCTGCATTTTTTATTACTCATAAATAATTTTTTACATTGCAAATAGGCTACTAACTCTATATCACTTTGACACATTAAAAAAATATCTTCAACAGTTACGGATAGCATGACCGTACACTAATCTCTTGAAAAGACACACTGAAAGCTCAACAGATGTTCTTTCCCATATATTTTATTGAATTTCAATAAAACACGCGTAAAAAACTAGTTCGCAACAGAATCCACAAAAACAAATTTACTTTGAATATCTTCGTTCACCCCTAAAAAAAAGTTTATTTTTATTTAAACTTTCGTTTGATATACAGTACCTTTACTAATTTACACTATTAAAGTGCAGCCGTTAATGGTTTGAGCATTATATAGTATATATATATATATATATATATTATAAAATATATAATATATTATATATATATATATATATATATAGTATTATATAATAGCAGAGGATACCTCAATAGAACTCGTCAGCCTGCCGTGCCTTAGCACGAGTTAACATTTTTTAGAAACGATCGATTTTTTACAAATTTCATAACGTTAAGGATAAAATTCTCTTTTATGCCGAAGCAGAAGAAATAATGATATCACATAATATAAAAGAGTTATGTAATAATGTTATTTATCAATCAATTAAAAAATGTGACTCGTTAGTGCACCTTTGAAAAAGCGAACAGAGAGAGAAAACGCACGTACGTACACTGTAATGAAACTGTTTTTTTCACACACAACAACACACACACACACACACATATATATATATATTATATATTATATATATATATATATATATATATATAATATATAGTATATATATTTTATTATATATAATATATATATATATATATATATATATATATAATAGTATTTATATATATATATATATATATTATGAATTTAGCCATATAAAGTTTTATATTGTTGCTTTTGGCATCTCTATTGTTAAAAACAAAAAATTTTCCCTCCATATTGTCACAGGGCAAGAATTTTAGTTATGTTAAAAATTTAATTGCAAACTATATTGTGTTGTTATTTGTTTGGAAAATTTATTTTGTGTTGTTTTTTTTTATTCTTTGTGAAAATTTATATTGTGCTGCAAAATGGACAACAAAACGAGTAAATTATATTTAATTTAAAACCAAACGCCTTTAGCACGGAGAAATATCGCTGAAAAAAAAATAACATTGATAAAAAATGGTTGTCATGTACCGATATTAATTTGCAAAAAGTAGGGAAATCAGAGCATTTTATGACAGGATGGTAGGAGAAAATTGACTTGGCTTTGTGAGAGAATTTGTAATGAAAAATTTTATTGCTGCTTATGTTTGCTATTCCAGCCAAAGACAAGCCAGTCCTGGACTGATACCGGACTCTAATTTTAGAAATATTTTCAATAGTGATTCAAAGCATCATGCTAAGTCTCACGGGCATTTGCAAAGCTATAAGTGCCTAAAGCCATTGGTGATGTCAATATCGAATGTGCTATCAACAGATCAGTTCAGATAGAGAGAGACAATTATAATAAGCTTGTAAAAGAAAACATAGATTATCTAGAACGATTAATTACTGCTGTTTTATATCTCTCTGTAAGCAAGAGTTACCACTAAAGGGTTACGATAAAGGAAGTAATAGTTTAAATAAAGGAAATTATCAGGAACTGTTAAGCTGCTTTGCAAGAATGGACAGTGTTTTTGCATCAAGATTATCAGTTAATGAAAATTCACATCATTTCACAGGCGTCTCTATAGTACTACTCAGAATTTCAATATTCGCTATTGATTCTGTTGTTTGTACAAGCAGATGAAACAAAAGACTGGTACCCACGCACAGTTACTTATAGTAATAAGGTATGTAGCACAGAATAATATCGAGGAAAGGTATATTTGGTTTTTATGTTGTTAGTGAAGATAGAAGTTCTTCAAAATTAACCGATATTATAGAAAATGTCTTAGAATCATATCCTGATGCCAAAAATAAATTAGTCTACCAGACGTATGACGGTGCTGTTGTTATGGCTGGCGAACTGAATGGTGTTCAGGCAAAACTGCGTTCCAGGGATTTTAAATATGCCTATTTCATTCACTGCTATGCCCATAACCTAAATTTAGTTAAACAAACTTTCAGAAAAAATAGCAGGGGTTAAAATATTTTTCTCTAATTTGTGTGACTTTAGTAAATTTACATCGTCAAGTACAAAATGGAAAGCTATTTTCTGTGAGTTTAATATTAGCATACCCAGCTTAAGGAAACAAGATGGTGTTTTAGATCAAAAACAATTTCAGCGATTAAAAGACATAGAGATGCTTTGAAAAAAGCACTACAGATCATTTTAGATAACAGTATTAAATGGGATGAAGATACCCTTAATGAAGCTGATAATATACTTACAAAATTAGATGATTTTGTTTTCAAACTTTTTGTTAACAGTTTTGACAGTATTTTCTTTCATGCAGAAAAATTGTTTGAAATCTTGCAGTTTAAACAGCTTGATATGTTATTTGCACACCAAAAAATTATCGGATTTCACTGAGTTTATGAGGAACAAACAACTTGATATATGAAGAAAATTTCCAGGAAGCACAGAGCAACATTGAGGAGGAAGCTTTTAATTTCCCTCACGGTATAAGAACAAGAAAATATCCAGTAAGCTACAAAGTAATTTATTTTGAAATTATAGACAATATACTAGTTGGTCTAGAGCAGGGTTCGCCAAAATGTTCGATACCGACCCCTGTAAGCGATATTAGTTTTAAAGCGGTCGATTCATACACAAGGTTTGAAAGGGGGTCGGTAAATACCAAAGAGGATCAATTTAAGTGTCTAGGAAAAAAATAGAGTATTCCAACAGTATTAAAAAAAAAAATATATAAATATATAATATATATATATATATATATATATATATATATATATATATATATATATATATATATATATATATATATATATATATATATATTATATATATTATATATATATATACACTATATAAAATATATATACTATATATATATATTACATATACTATATATTATATAATAATAATATATATATATATATATATATATAATATATATAATATATATATATATATATATATATATATAATATATATAGTAGTACTATATATATATACTAAATATATATATATATTATATATATATATATATATAATAATATATATTCTATTAATATATTATATATATATATATATGATAATATATATGCTAATATGATATATATATATATATATATATATATATATATATATATATAAACCAATTTGCACCGAATATCAATAATCTAACTGCTTCTCTTCAGACACATTCATCCCATAATATACAACTATTAATAAAGCAGTCTATGTTAACATATTTTAAAGGCATTCAGTAGTAGTCGCAAGACGACAATCTTTTTGTTTTCATCCAATATGATTTACGTAATATTTAAAGAGTTGTACATCTCACGGTACGGTTTGAGAACTAGGCCAATTACAATATATCATAATTTTGCTATCATTTTTTAAGATTATTATAAAACAGTGAAAAATAATTCTCTTTTTCTGTCAATGCTATAATAGCATTTATGAGATATGCAGGAAATAAATTCTTTCATTTGCGGCGGGATTATTTATAGGTCTCCTTTTGACTTAACATCAGAAAATGCAAAAAAATAAATTCGAGTTGTAAATATCTTGTATCAAGTGAGGGCGATATATATAATAATTATATGATCTTGTATAAATATATATATATATATATATATATATATATATATATAATCTATATATATATATATATAGTTAGTAGTAATATAAGTATAAATAATATAAGTATATGATAGTATATATACTATACTATAATATATATAAAAATTAAATATATATTTAAATTCTAATGGGGATATAAAATCAATTTTTTTTCACATTTTAAAGCATTTATATCATAACTAGAAATTACATTAACATTATCAAATAAATTTTTACCATTAAATATATTTACAGGCTCATTAAAACATACATTGTTTAAAAAACACTATAATGAAATAAATACAATAGATACCACATAAATTGGAAAATTGGTGTTGAACAGGGTGAGACATAGTTTTTATATAATTTACATTATTATATTTTATAAAAGAAATTACATAATGATTACTTAATATGGAATTTAAATGCGGAGAATCAAGAAGATAGACAACACCATTTTCACCCCTATAGACTGAATCCGATGTGCTCCTGTAGTAACGTGACTATGCGAAATGTTAAATACAGAACCAGCATCCTTCTCCAGATTCACTTAACCGATTTCATTAATAGCGAAGACTCCTATAAATCTTGCTTCTTTTTTAAACATAGTTTTTATTTCGTTTTTATTTCTTCTTCATTCATCCTTAATAATTCAATTTATATTACTCATTCTATCAATCTATATGCTTTGGATGTTCTAAATATACCAACACTATGAATAGAGATTGCAAACTTTCGCCAAAGGTGAGACTT
Organism: Trachelipus rathkii; assembly: GCA_015478945.1. Lineage (NCBI taxonomy): Eukaryota > Metazoa > Arthropoda > Malacostraca > Isopoda > Trachelipodidae > Trachelipus > Trachelipus rathkii. The sequence continues at coordinate 18,117 of JABUQX010113105.1, read as the reverse complement.
AACCATAATGCCCCCTTTTCTCAAAATGTTTACGTTATTTGCGTTACAAGCTGAAAGATCTGCTGTGAGATCGTATGCATATAAGTTACTATTCTCAGCGTAAGTTTTGAAATTGATACCTGTATCACAAACGTTGCATGAAACAGAATTGGGTATTAAATCGAAGAAAGGTCTTGAACAAAGAGACTGGGAATCTTTATGCAACATTTCATAGTCACGACCGTTGGGTCGCCGATTTACATGTAGAGAGATCTGAGAAAGAAGAGAATTTAAAGAATGCCTTTTTGTAATATTCAGAGAACGCTGCATGTTCAGCAATTCATATTATTACTTTCTGAGCTAAATTGCCGTTCACAATGTTAAGGTTATTGATACTCGATAATCCCTGGGTGAAATTAAAAAACTTGGTTTCAATTCTTTTGATAGGATCCTTTGTTGTAGTGTTTAATAAAGATTTTTCAATTTCCAAATGACTCAGAGGCAACACTTTCACTTTTCAAGCATAAAGATAGGCATTTAACAACTTGAAAACAGGTTCAGAACAAGGTGAGGTGGCACCAAGTTTACTTTTTGTTTTAAGAGTAAATTGAGCACTAGGTCTAGTTAATCTAATCTAGTATCTACTGAAGGAAAAATAAGTCTTTCTTAGGAGAAGATATCTCCATTTAAACGGCTGTAAAATTCAAGTCTCACTTGTGGATTTAACAGCTTTATTCATGAGGGTGTTAATTAACATCTTTGAAACTATAAAATCTTCGAACGAAAAAAAACCGCTCCACATGCTTGGAGATGAGACTGCTTAGCATCATCTGAATAATTTAATAAATGTTCTATATAACTTCTATAAGGATAATTTGTAGCTTACGCTCCTAACGATATTTCATTGAGATACACTTCAAGCTGGTTAAAACATTTGTACAGGAAGTTTGATTCCGTGTACACTATGTGATCATAAGAAGAAGGAAGTCTTGAACAATCAGCTTTCATCAATTTGGTTTTTAAATATAAGAACATATTGGAGGGACTCAAAATAATGATCCAACGTACCTAGAATAATAAATTCTAAAGGTACATCGGTGTTGGGAATTGAATAAAAAGTGGTAATACTGATGAAATTGGTTTCACTTACACTAATATGTGTAGAATTCACAGAAAAGAGGTCCAATTCATTCTTACAACAGTCTGGACTAGAAGGATGAAGGAAATGCATCTTGTAGGTACGATCACTGAAAGTATAATGAGTAGAGTCTTGATTATCCGTTTCTTATATACCTTACAGATGACTAATGTTACTAATTATGTAAAAGTTGTCTGTTAGTAATTAAATAGCAAAGACATCAATACGTTTTTTCTTTAGAGATCTTTTTACCTTTAGCTTTTCTTTACACCCATTTTCTTGCGACCCTTACCTTGACCCGTCATTCGACGTCTTATTTTTTCGTTTAACATCATCCAACATTTCAACAGAGACATCAGCTATACGTCTTTTTAAAGAGTCACGTTGATTAGTTTCTTAAGCAATGTTATGTTTAGTATTCAATCCCTTTCTAGCTGCTTTTTTAACAATATTTTCTCCCACTTTTCTAAACAGAGGCATAGCGCTTTTAATTAATTTAGCGAAAAATCCACCCAATCCATACCCCCTTTGCAATTTCTTACCCTGAATACTTTCTTATTTCATCCATTATTAACGGAGCTTCTTTCTTATACTATTTTTACACTATGCGAATAAGGTAGTGAGTGAATAAATTATTACATTACTTATATAAGAGGATAAACTTTGATTTATTTCTTGAAAATCTTCTAACATTACATTTGAAAAACATTCAACTTTGCTTAAAAAATAGTCCATCATATGTATTACTTATATTACTTCTTTCTTATATGAACTTTACACAGCAGTGTTCCGGATGTGAATGGATAAGCATTCCCTTCGACATTATTTACATACACGCCTACAAATCCAAATTGACATCGAATCAGAGGTAGGTAGTGCACATTAGACAAAATTATAACTCTACTATCTTTGGGAAAATGCAGCACTCTTATTAAAGGAGCTTTAGTGTTTCCTACATGATGATGTTCAACTATATCTGTGAAAATATAAGCCATACCTGGATCTTGGAACATCTCATGAGGTTTACTTACAATATATATCGATTCAGCAGTTTCACTTTGAGCAGTGCATTGACCAATATACTGTTTTATTGTAGGAATATAACGTATTAATTCATTTGGAGTTGTAGTGATTCTCCATCCTTACGATACCGCATCGTCCCGTACGTACTTGCGGAACCATTCAGATCTCTGGAATATAAACATACTTTTATCTTGAAAGTTTATTCTTATTGTAGATTTTATGGTGATTAACATGCTGTCTTCGTTATCAGATGTATTAATTATAAAAATTAAATCTTTACACTGCCTACTTGATCCACTTAGTCATCAAAGAAGCTGTAACTGAAAAGAGTAATTGTAAGAATACTCCGCCTCCTTTTTGTAGTAACTTATTATTTTTCAGATTGTTTATGCTATGGGAGAGTTTTAAATGATGTTTCTATGACGTCGTAGCTTCAACTTCTGAGATCTGTTAGAAGTAACATCCTTTTTATAAGGTTTAGACAGACTTCGCATACACATTGGATAAATTTATCATCCTCACATATTAGTTTACGTTTCTCCGATGGTTTCAGATTTTTTATTTTTTTTATGAGAGGTAAATATTTTAAGACTAGGGTACTCATCATTCAGATATGTATACAGTTTCTATTTCGTGTGGTAGAATATTGGCACGGAGCAGAACTCTGTACGTGTATTTAAGATGAAGTTCACACACTAAACGCTAACACTAATGATCTGAACACGAGACTTGAAGGAAAAGGTAATTTGATACATCACCTTTACGATAGCATCAGATCTTTTGAAGATAAACTTAATTTGTAGGAAATACAGCTTCACAAAAGAGATTTTACTCATTTCTCAAAAACTCAAAACTGTCAAAATGTGAGTGTTCAGACATAAAAAAGTATATATTTCTGCATTAGTAGATCTGAAAGAATAATTTATGTCAAGATTCATTAATTTCAGAGAAAATGAAATATTGATCAACTTGTTTGTTAGGCCTTTTCACTGTATCCCCTGAAGATGCGCCACAATGTATGCAAATGGAGCTAATCGACATGCATTACAACAGCGAGTTGCAAGAAAAATTCAATTTGGGGCTCATTGATTTTTATTCCAAGTATATCAATGAGGATCTCTTTCCGACTATTCGACAACACCCCTTGAGAATGATGTCGCTGTTTGGAAACAATTACCTGTGTGAGCATTTGTTTTCAAGAATGAATCTTATAAAATCAAAACCCAGTATCAGAATAACTAACGTCCACCTTGAAAATACACTTCGAGTTCGAACAATATCGAACATTCGACAAGACATTGATCAAATTGTTAAGAATAAATTAAAAAGCACCAATCATCTCATTAAGTTGTAAGTAGAATTTTTCATTTCCTTCTATATATTGTTATAAATTAACCCTGTTTATATACTTAAAATAACCTTGCTGTACCAATGGAGGATAAAACCAAAACAAATGAATTTTCTTAAATATAATTACAACATCAATTTCCAATATTCAACGATAATTCCAAATCCTAACTAAAATATTTACAACCTAAGTATAGAAATCAATATCATTAAACAAAATACGCCCTAAAAAGGCAACCTTGATAATATCAAAAACACCTTTTGTTTCTTAATCTTATTAATAAATTATCAAAATCGAGTAGTCACAATCAGTTTTAAGTTTAATTTGTCAACACGTGTCACTATAAAATAAATTGTTCCTGACTAGTTTTATTTTCCGGTTAATCAACACGGACAATGTTCAAAAAACTTCTAAACAATACGCACACTTGTTCTTATTTTTAAAATGTTCTCACCAAATATTTTTAAAGTTTTAAGACAGCAAACGAGATAAATAACTTACAATTGTTTTTTTTTTTTTTAAAAAATACTTAACACCACAATAGGTCCCATACACTTTTCGGTGTCCTGTATTTCCAACTTGAAAGATAATCCAATTCAAACTTCAACTGGTAAGGAAGACACTAAACTTTTCACTTCGTTTCCTGATCAATTTTCGACCAACTTCTAACTGCATCTTCCATTAAGTGATCCAATTTCTACGAATCGATCCATAAACCTTCGGAAACCAGTATTCGGTATATCAGGCCCCGAACTCAGCCCCTAAAATACATAAATATTCAATGATAAAAACTTTTCCTTTAAAATCCTTACTACTAAAAAAATATGTTTTTCCTAATTAATTTTTACTCACCGTTGTCTTACGGGTTATTTCTTACAAACACTTTTCTTTTTTTACTCGTTCTATTCTTTCTTCCACTAATTATTTTCATCTTTCACCTCCCATTATTACTCCTTTCACTTCCTATCTTCGGGATGTCCAAAAAACGATCTAAACTTTCTTTTAAAATTTTGCTTAAAGTACCTTTCAATTCTTGTAGTTGCTTTGTTCTCTCCCACAACAATAATATAATATCATATGTATATATATTTATATAATATATATATATTATATATAATATATATATAATATATATTAATATAATAATATATAATTATATATTATAAAATATATATATATATATATATATATATATATATATATATATAATATATATATCTTGTGGGATCGCAAAGCAATAAGAACAGACCATATGGCCCACGAGCTTAAAAAGGTTGAAGACCCTTGGTTTAGAATATGTATAGTGGTGAGTGTGCTGGTAATTGACTGGGTGGGAGACCAAAGAAAAAGTAGATTGAGTCAGTAAAGGAATGCCTGAAGGAGTGGAATGCGAGTTTGGCAGAGGCGAAAATAAAGGTGCATAACAGGTGAATGGCGGGGGTTTGTGAGGGGTATGGTTTGTGGGCTTTGCCCAAGGAATGAACCCACATTGACGATATAACACAGTGAAATTCCGTCTCAGTCTCGTGAAACCTCAGGGTGGATTTTTCTGATTGCGACGATTTCCCGTTGGGAAAATAAAGTTGACGGCAAAAGGGGGGGCTTTCTTTTCACTTGCGTCATGTTCTGCTACTTTTCCTGTTTCCGGTGTTGCTAAGTACTCACCCAATCTGAGGATAGGAGGAAGATATATATATATAATTATAGTAATAATATATATTATATAAATATATAATATATATATATATATATAGTATTTAATATATATAATATATAATATATATATATATATATATAATATATTATATATCTAATATATATATATAGTATATTATATCTATCATATATATATATATAAAACTTTTCTTTCTGACCTTCGATTTCGATATATCGAATCCGTTTTTAATTCTGATCTATCTATCTATCTATATAATCATATATATATTATATATATATATATTATATATTTATATATAATATATCTATATAATAATCATATATTTATATATATATATATATATATATAGTATATATTATATAATAATATGAAATCTGTGTGTCCTTAACCAAATTTTACCTAACCTAGACATTAAACGCGTACAGTATGCCTATCTAGACCGGACTCGTCG
>JABUQX010113105.1:0-7500 GCA_015478945.1 Trachelipus rathkii | reverse complement strand
AGTGGTACGGTAAGCCTCTCCCACCTACACCCCCCCATCATCCGCCCCACCTCACCATCCTCCACCCCACTCTAATCTGCGCCAACACCTAACTCTTCTCCCTCAATCCCCGTCCTCCTCCAGCATCTCTTTATCCACCATTCACCTCCTTCTTGGTTCCCTTCCTCTTCCTATCCCTCCGCTCCCATACTCTCCTCCACTCTCTGTTTCCTCCATTCTCACATATGCCCATACATCTTCAACATTCCCTTCTTCGCTCTTCCCACCAACCCATTCCCTCCAATCACATCTCTTCCTCACCACCCTATTCCTAATATAGTATAATATAAATAATTATAGTATATATATATATATATATATTATATATAGTGGTATATATATATATATATAAATAACTATATATATATATATATATATATATATAATATATATTATAATAATATATATTAATATAATATATAATATTATGATATATTATATTAAATATATATAAATTTATAATATATATAATATATATATATATTATATATATATATATATATATATAATATATATATATATATATATATATATATAACTATAGTATATATTATAACATATATTATTAATTTATATTAATTAATTATTTATTATATATATAATATATATATAATATAATATATATATATAAAATAATAGGTAATATATATATAATATTAGCTATATAATATATATATAATAATTATATATAATATTATATATATATATATATATATATATTATATTATATGGATCTAAGTATATATATATATATATAGTATATATGTGAGGGGTAGTAGGTGATTTAGGGGTGTAGTATAGGGTATGGTAAGTAGTAGTGAAGTATAACATACGTTATTATTATAATATAGTAGTAGGTATATATGATATATAATATAGTATATAATATAATGGATAATAGGTATATATATAGGTAATATATAGAGTATAGCGGTAGGGTTAGGGAGGGAGTAAGTATTATAGGTATAGGTATAGGATATAGAGTATAGCAGTAGTAGTATGGCGGTGGGGAATTATGGATATAGAAGTAGAATATAAGTATAGTTAGTGAGATAGATGTATATAAGAGTATATTTAGCTGAATAATGAGGGTAGATAGTATATATAGTATAGTATATAATAAGAGTATTAGCTAGGGTGAGTATGTATAGTATATTATGTTGATATAATAAGTATAAGTACTAATAATAATTGTATGAGTATAGGATAATATATATATATATAATAGTAGTATATATATATAATATATGTATAAATATTCATATATATAGCACTTTACATAAAAGACTGATATCAGAAAATCGGCAAGAAATGCTCGTGCAGGCCCTAGCAGTTGTTCCGTGTTAGGGCTAAAACTCCAATAAAAAGAGCGCGAGAGTTACCACAAGTGTTGCTTTTATTTATCCATGTTTTAATTATTAATAATGTTATTTTTTTATAGAATTTTTTTTTAAGGGGCTCGGAACCGGGAGGGACAGAGGGGGCGCAGAAGGTCCCCCCCGCGTCCCCCGCTGAGCGAGAGACCTCTGATCTTTCGATTTGCGATTTAATCTTGATATTTCTTTAAGTTTTAAAAAAAAAAAAAGTTTTGACAACCTTGAACGCACTATTGCCTTGAAATAATCGAAAAACAATCGATTACATCGTTCCGTTCGAAATATATCGGTTAACTTCTTTTTAAAGGACAAGTTCATATAATAGTATAATATAGTACTATTATATTATATAATATATATATATATATATATATTTATATTAAGAGGTGTAGCGGATAACCGCATACCGCATCCCGCATATACGGATATCCGCATCATTTTTCACCATCCGCATCGCAACTCCATCCGCAATTAATTTCTTGCGGATACGCGGATAGTAATTCATCTTATGATTAATGAGAAACATGTGTGCACTACCTTATATAATATATATATATATATCTATATATATATTATATATAGATACTATATTATATATAATATATATATAATATAATAGTATATATATATATTATAATATATATATATATAAATATATATAATATATATATACTATATATATATATATATATTAAAGCCAAGGGACTTTCAGGATGACACCACACTCATGCTGAAGATTAGAATAATAGATTCAAACTCTGCAAAACCTAATACGACGCATGTCAAATAAGAAACTTATTTCTAAGTCCTAGAACAAAAACTAATAATTCTTTGAACCACGGGTGTTTGTCAGAGGGTTAATAATTTAAGAGCCTGATGTGATGAAAGCTGCTAAAGGCAGATAATATCCTACCAGGCAAATACAAAAGCAAGAAGATCACTAACGAAACAGACAACGCAAATACCATCTGTTAGCGATCATTGCTGAATCATGGAACGTTCTTTTCCGCTTTTAGCGAGCGAATGAAGAGGTCTTGTTCAGAGGTTGTCAGAAACAATATCATTGATACGAAGGAAATATCAAAAAGAGAAATGTTTGGAATCAGAATAAAGTATTCACTGGTCTTGTGGAAATGATAATTTGTAAAAGTTTTCCACATCTTGCAGAAGACTCACGGAATTCTTAGCATACCCTTCAACAAGTGTATTTAGTGAGCGTCTTTTCAGTGGTGCAGATCTCTTTACTACGAAAAGATAAGCAAACTCTCACCTGAAAGGGCTTCAGAAGCTTTTTGTTTTTGAAGCCCAGAATTGGAGAATTATTAATTTCAAGCATTAATATAAACCTTTTTCCAAATTGGTGGAGGCTTGGGAAAAAGGTTTGTGGGGTGCAAAAGAAGTGGGTCAAAGCGTCCTGTACTCTGGTAACACACTAGTATACTATATGACTATATATATATATATATATAATTATATATATATATATATAATATATATATATATTTATATATATATATATATTATTAATATATATATATATATATATATATATATATAAGTAATATATATATAGATATATATATATTATATATATAATATAATAGTAAAATATATATAATATATATATTATATATATAAGCGTTTCTGTGGCTATAAACTCTAAAAACTTAACTCATCCACTATCGCATCCGCATAATCCCGCGGATAAGTGAATTATTAACTATACGCATCCGCCAGAAAGTGAAAAATCACTATCGCTAAACCTCTAATATATTATTAATATTATATAATATATTACTATAGTATATATATATATATATATATATATTATATAGTATATATATATATATATGATATTATATTTGTCTATGCTTCTGATTACGTCTGAACCTTGAATATTCGAATATATATTATATATATATATATATATATATATATATATATATATATATATATATAATATATATAATATTATTATATATATATAATATATATATTATATATATATATTATATATATTATATTATTATATACACCACTATATATATATACATATATATCAAATTGTCCCAATGGTTTTGAGATTGTATCATAGTACGAATAGATTGTTGCGAATAAATGTCCCAAAAGTACTCATTTTTGGGATTTATTGTTTTTTGGGGTATATCCATGGCCGTATATAAAGCATGGGCCCCATGGGCCCGGGCCCAGGGCGGCAAATTCTGGAGGGTGATTCTTTATCACAAAGACAAATGAATCTGTCGGGAGTGCGGATGAATCTGAAGTAATTTCAAAAGTCATTGATGATTACGATAACACGGGTAATCGTGAAACATATGCATCGACTTCTTACGTTACTGTCGAGAATAGTGACCAGGTAGACGAAGCACAAGACAAAGAAATCTTTATACCAAGCGATGATCCATTTTATTGGGAGGTTAGTGAAGCCACGCGAGACAATGCAAAAAATCAAAATTCAGACATAGATTTTTTTAATTCTAAGAGAATTTATCCACATAAAAGTATAATTCTTAACAAAATCCTTGTTTGAACGAAAACTTTTGAATGGAGCTGTCGTGAAACGTGAAACTATTTAGTGTCCTAACAGTCCAAGGATGCTTTCTTGTGGTTCGTGATAAACTTTTTGGAGGCGATGTTGGATCTCAGTTTGAGTAACAGAAGGATTTAACGATTGGAAGCATGGCAATACAAGATTGACTGAACATTGAAATTCCGTTCGCCATCGTGATTGTAAGTTGATGCTGAAGAGACTAAGTAATTCATTATGTACGAGTTGACAAGCAGTGCTTCTCAATTAGAATAAGAATAATATTTGAGAACTGTACTAACAAAGCAGATTTATTGCTGTTATTAAGAAACTTTCCTCACGGGGGTTAACCAATTCCGAGGCGATGAATGAACAATAGCTGGCTCTGTTTGAAATGGAAATTTTATGATGTGTCTGGAACTTATTGCAGAATTTGACCCTTTTTTACAAAATCACCTATCTCAATGTCAAAATTCTGGCAAAGGAAACACTTCTTGTTTATCACATAGCACTTACGAAGAACATATCCAAATTATGGCTTAGAAGGTAATCTGTGAAATAGTGAAACAAGAAATTCAGGAAGATATTTTTTCTATATTGTTGATCATGGGACTCCAGACATTACTCATAAAGATCAGCTGAGCTTTATCATCAGATATGTTAGCAAAGAAGGTACGCCTTAAGAAGAACGCTTTTTTAGGATTTATTAAAAATCCTGGTTCATAAGGTCAAGAAAACTAACGGAACTGGTGATGAGTTTTCTCAAAGCAAATGAATAAGACATAAGCAGTTGTCGGGGTCAACGTATGAATAATGCTGCTAATTATGTCACGGAATATAAATTCTGGATTGCAACAAGGAATTAAAAAGAGGTTGACTATCTAGCATATTTCATACCATGTTCAGCTTTTTCCCTTAATTTAGAGGGATCTAGCTCTGCCACATGTTTCAGAATCTTTATAATTTTTTCTCGGGCTCTACGCATCGTTGGGGTATCTTAGAACCTTTCTTCAAAGAATATACTGTCAAAACACTATGTGGGACAAGGTCGTCAGCACGAGCAGAAGCTTTTTTTGTAAAGTCTAAACAAAAGGTTTGGAAGCTAATTGTTAAGGCTTTAAAAAACGTCTATATCTGAAAGAAAATGAGATAAGTCTTCAGCAAAGAGCAAAGGGATTTTGAACAAATTGGTTCCTATAAATACTCTTTCTGCTTAATTGCGGAAACCATACTTGAAAGATTGATTCTGTAAATAAAAATTGCAATCTGAAGATATGGATGTGGCCACCGTTATTAATTTGTATAACTCTCTGTGTAACTTAGTTAATGAAATTAGTTCATTAGAAACCTACGAAAATTATGCCAAAGAAAAGTTGAAAATCTTTACACAAAAAGAACATCAAGAATGTATCTAAACTAAGATCTGAGAAAGAAGAAAATTATCAAATATGCATTCTTCAAGCAAGCTTCAATACTATACTAGATAAGCTGTCAACAGAATTAAATAGGCGAAGTTTTGCATAAAGCGAATTTTCAGAAAAGTTTTTATTCTTATCAAATTCACGGAAACCGACCCCAGACGACATTCTAAATCAGCTGAAATTATTACAAAAATTATCGATCCTGACTTAGAGATTTTGGAGCAGAATCCGGCATTCATTTAAATGTTTGCTTTTAGAAGAAGACAATGGCAGTCAAACCTTGTCCCAATTAACATATATTTATATACCAAAGCCTTTCATGATATATTCCAAATCTGAATATTGTTTTTAAAAATTATTTTTTATGTAGCTCCTGCAACATAACTGCTTCAGGCTGAAAGATCATTCTCCACACTTAGAAGGGTTAAAATTATTTACGTTCGTGCCCAGTCCATACAGCGTTTTTAAATTCATCTTGCTGTACTTGCTATTGAAAATGATTTCACCGTAAAATTAGATTGCGAAGATATCATTGACAAATTTGCTAACGAAAAGGCAAGACGAAAACCTGTAATGAATCATTAATTTGACATGTACATGTAATATTATATGATATATATATATTAATATATAATATATATATATATATATATATTTATATATATTATATATATATATATATATATATATATATATATATATTATATATATATATTAATATATATATATATATATATATATATTATATATATATATATATATATATATATATATAATTATATATAATATATATATTATTAAAGGGGAGTAAAATTTTTTTGGCCAACATGGGTGCTAGAGTAGGTTAAATGCGGGCCTGGGTATATCATAAACGAATACCCAACGGGTATCGCCCGATGTCAGGAGGACTACGGGGGGATTAATCCCCCCCTCCGATGGTCTAATAAACCCCCGCTCTTTGGTCTTTGGGTGTCGCGGGGGTTCCTCCGACCATCCCTCCGGGGTATGAAACGTCCCCCCCCCCCCCGTCCCCACGGCTCTCGAGCCCTAAAAAGGGTTAATATCCATTTTAGGGGGTCGTTGACTCACGTGCCGTAAAACTAGCTCACTTTTACTGGACTCGACTGTTTTAGTAGCTGCCGAAGATTATATATATATATATGTATATATATATATATATATATATATATATATATATATAATATATATACTATATATATATTATATATATTATATATAATATATATACTCACGAAAAAGTTAAACCAATCTACAACTGTTTTTGGACTAAAATTACGTACATTGACTACTTTGCTACTGTTACATCTTTGTACAAAATAAAACAATGCTAAAAAAACTAGCAAACTCCATTCGTTTTGGCATATATGACACTAAAATATAGAAGGCACTTAGATTTATTTAAAAAAAAAGTTAAATTCCATTATTTGATGAAAAAAGCAATATAGATGCTTCAAAAAATCAGTAACTGCAAACTTAATGAAAGTGGATTCGTCAATAACAATATCAAATAAGGTCGTATAAATCACATATTAAAGTAAAGTAAGATACTTCAAAACAATTTACACTTACTTAAACCATTTCTAAGCACACTAATTTGGCAAACTTTCCAAACCTAACACTATTATTCAATTTATATATTTCCTAATATATTCACACATCCTATCTCACATTTTCTTAAAGAACAATGATTCCAATATGGCGAAATTAATAACATATTTCCGTTCGGTATCTTAGGTATAATCGATATACTTATATCGAATATCATTCTTAAACATAGAATTTTTTGGGGGGTCAGACGAATTCTTCAGTTTATATCTATATATATAATATTATATGTATATATATATTATTATATATAATATTAATATATATATATATAATATATATATATATATATATATATTATATTATATATATATTTACTTAGTTTCTGTCTGACCTTCGATTTCAATATATCGATAATATATCTATCGATATATATCGATATATATATAATATATATTATATATATTTAATATATATATATATATATATATATTATATATATATATATATATATATATATATATATATATATATATATAATATATATAAT
>JABUQX010113104.1:15000-27002 GCA_015478945.1 Trachelipus rathkii | reverse complement strand
AAGATTAGAAAACTGTTCCGATATGCTTTCTTTTTTGGGAAGCAGATGCGGAATAGTAGTAAGGCCTCCTGTACATTGTCTAATGGCGATGTTGTTATCGAGTGTTTGACCCCGACGCAAAGGAATTTTTCTTTGTCTTGATTATTGCAAATTATGTCGCAAAGCAAGTCGTTGCCCATGTCGGCGTTGCATGACTTGGTTGGTGCTCCGTAACAAGGAGCACGCAGCAGAATACCGGTAGCCCCAGCAGGTATTTCCAAGCACCTTTCTGTGAGTTTAATAAGTACCGAGTTTTAAAGCAGAGGTATCTAAGCAGGAGACTTGATAACGTTCCGAGATGCCTTCTTTTTTTAGGAGGCGGATCGACTAGTGGTAGATATTCTATCTCATTGTCTAAATACGACGCTGTTTTTGATGGTTCGAGTCCGGGCGCGAAAGAGTTGTGTGTGCGTGTGCGTGTCTTTTTTATTGCAAATTTGTTTGCAAACAAAGCATGCTTGAAACATGTTGGCGTTCCTTGGCTTTGGTTGGGACATTTAATCATGAGCACCCAACGCAAATGCCATATGTCCCAGCAGCTGCTCCATGCATCTCCTGTCGATTTAAATAAGTACCGAATTTCAAAGCTAGTTATGCATAAGCAGGAGATTAGAATGATTTGTTCATGTGCCTTTTTTCTGGGTAATGTGGATTCTGGCTATGTGTAGAGCTTTCCTGGACATTGTGCCTAACGGCAACCGGCTGTTGTCTATGGTTCGAGTCTCTCGTCTGTGGTGTATAATTCGTTTGTTATATCTAATTTTGCAAACAAGCTGTGTGCCCATTTCGCGTTCTTGACTTCTATTCGGTTGCTCTTCCGGAATTACCCAGCAGAATGCCACGTAGCCCCAGCAGCTGTTCTCAACCACCCGCCTGTCAGTATTGTAAAGTATTAGTTCAAAACAGTTTAATCGAACAGGATAGAAAAAAAAAAGTATTTCAGAATGCCATCTTTCTGGGAAGGTGGGATCGGACTAGTGGCAGAGCTTCCTGTATACATTGTCTCAATGGTTGACGCTGTTGTCAGATGGTTCGAGTCCTGGGCGAGTGAAATTTATCTTCGTCTTATTATTGCAAATTTGTGCAACAAGCATGTTTGGCCATTTCCGGCGTTCCTTGACTTTTGGTGGTTGCTCCTGTAACGTCTGAATACCCAAGCAAAATGCCATGTAGCCACAGCAGGTGTTCCTACCACCCTCCTGTGTCGATTAAATAAGAACAAGTTTCAAAGCAGTTGTATCGAGCAAAGGATTAGAAAAACTTCGATTGATTCGGCCTTCATTTGGGTAGGCGAAGTGCTGCAGTGAAAAGTTGCTCTGTACATTGTCTAATGGCGGCGCTGTTGTCGATGGTTTTGAGCCCTGACGCAAGGAAATTTTATTTTCCCCGTTGTCTTATTATTGCATATCTTGTCGCAAAAGATGTTGGTGTTGTGTCTGGGTATGTGCGGCGTTGCTTTGACTTTGCGTTGGTTGTCCTGATAACCAAGGAAGCACCCCAGCAGAATTGACCGTCGTAGCCCAGCAGGTGTTCCATGGCACCTTTCCTGTTGTTGTTGTGGTTTAATAAGTACCGGGTTTTAAAGCAGAGATATCTAAGCAGGAGACTTGATAACTGTTCGGAGATGCCTTTTTCTAGGGAGGCGGATCGGATGATTTGTGGGCCTCTGTAATTGTGCTAAATAGCGACGTGTTGTTGATGGTTCGACCTGGCGCGGAAGAGTTTTTTTCTTCGTCCTTATTTATGACAATTTGGTTGCAACAAGCTGCTTGTGCACCATTCGGGGTTCCTTAGCTTTGGTTGGATACTCCTGTAATTCAGTGGAGCATGCCAAGCAGAATGCCAGTGTGTATCGATGGCAGCGCGTTTCTTGTTTCCTGTCAATTTAAATATGATACTCTGAAGCTTCAAAGCGTGATATCAAAGCAGGAGATTAGAAAACTGTCCGAAGATGCCTTTTTTTCTGGAATGTGGACGGGCTAGTTGGTGGTTAATAGAGGTGCTCGCTGCGGACATGGTCTAACTGGCGACGCTGTGGTCGAGACAACGGTAGCACGAATGCAAGCGGAAGAGAACAGTCTGGCGCGAAGGTAAATAGTGGTTCGTTTGCTTATCTTATATATCGAGCCAGACAGTGTATAGAGCCTCCGCGAGAAAGTACCTCCACGCGAGGAATCCAATCTATGTATACAACTGTCCCGCAGAAGAGGGAGTAACCAGATACACCCCTGCCACTATGTGATCTCGAGATTGTAAAATAGAGTTTGAGTTTTTTCGCCTCAACAAATCTGACCGAGTATATCGTTAACAGACCGGACTATTCCATCAAAAATTGTATTCGCCGCGCGGAAAATTCACTGATTTTCTGGGAAGGGTTAAGATGGCAGCGATTTGATCTGTCAAATCGCTCAGATGCTTTCGCCATACGTGTTGAATAGCAATGTCTAATAGGCGACGCCTCCGTCGTGGAATTGTGTATATCTGAAGACTAAGGCCTTGGCAAGCCATGTGACAGCTGGATTGTCTGCTTCATAGACATGGAGCGACTATGGTATGCAAAATATATGAAATAGCGGAACTCACAACAAGCCGAATCAGGACTCATGAAACATGCATCTCGACAGTTTCCTTGGACTGTGGTTGGATCTATGGAGTTAGCTACATGAGCAGAAGCCCATTGGTGACACCCACAAAGACAGGGAAGCAGTAGCCACTGCAGGGTTTCCAACGCCACCTTCCCTGATCGATTTAAATATCAGTACTGAGTTCCAAAGGCAGTGATATCGGCGCAGCCCCTTACAATATATCACCGTTGCGGTTTCCATTATCGCTATCTTTCTTTCTGGGATAGGCCGTGGATAAAGACTGTGCGGGTATCCGCAACAGTGAGTATTGACGTTGCCAATCGTACATAGTGCGGGTCTGCGTCTCCTCAGAAAACTCGTTTATCCGGTGACCCGGTGTGCTTGGCATCCACACTTGCGGTGAATTAGTTGAGAGCGGATACAGCTGCGGCGCTAGGAAACCGCTCGAGAGTGAGTGTGTAAGACGAATTTCTCGTTTTGCTAGCATTATTCAGACAAATATTGACGTTGTACGCAAAGTGGACAATGCAATATGTGGCGTGGACACAGACGTGATCGAAGACGACGGTATATATCTCTGCATGTGAGAGGCTAGATTGAGGCTGAGGTTACTCCTGTAACCCCACGAACACGCTCACAATGCCGCAGCGCAATGACCGGATAGTAGCAATCCGCTCCCGAGGGCATTAGGAACTGAGTGCCAAGAGAAAGAACACCCGTCTAGGTCCGGATGTATAGAAGATAGAGTCATAGGGTGTGATTTATGCCAATATAAGCCTCAGAGGATGAAGAGAATTTTGATGCGAGTCTCAGGGACATCGAATCTATTAGAGTAAATGTGAGAGGATCAAAAAGCTGGTGATCATGTGGAAATGTTCCTCCATTATTACCTTGGATAGAATTAAAGCGCTAGGCTGCTCCGAACTATGTAATGTCAGTAGGCGGAGATCTAAATGCATTTATGGAACTTGTTGCTTGCAAGAAGTGGTAGTGGATAAGTATTTGGGTTTGACGCATTGGTCTAACTACAAGGTATCGATCAGCATGGGTTGTCGATGTTCCACATATTCGCATATGAGCACAGGCAGATGCAAGGCTGTGTATTAATTTTTGTTTGTCCTGTGAGCCTATTGACAAGAATTTTTGCCGCGAGTACAGTCTAAGTGTGTGTACGCCATTTACATTCTTCGTACTGCGTGCGTCCCCCTTGACTTTGGGTTTATGTGTGTTCCGCATCCGAACATCACTGGCACAAGAGGGACATCGATTCGGATCCCACAGGATAGCGAGAGAGCCAGCGAATCTGCGAGTCCCTTCAGCCGGCAGGCTGTTCGCGAACCAGCTATCTCTGTGCCGATATGGATAGATAGAAGTTACCCGGACGTTTACATATAAGTTCTACAACCTCTATGATATCTATCCCCATATCTTAGGCATGGAGACCAATCCCCCGTTCCCAAAGCGATAGTCCCCTATCTTATACTGGCATATCTGGGTAAAGAGCTGAACAATACAACAAATTAAAGTCATAGTAACACATTGTCGCACTCTCTTAATAGGAACAATCGTATTAGTTAGTAAGCTTCTTTAACCTTTTTCTTGGCATTCAGTTTAATATAATACCCAGCAGCTAAACTCTCCTGATAAAAAGGTTCAAGTATTCTCGAGATTAGTTGTATTAAGACTGTTTTATGTCAGTTAGATTTAGCTCTGCGGCAAAAATCTAGATTCCTTTCAGCTCTCTATTATGGCTGTCCAATTCACGCGCCTATAATGGTCTGGAAAAATTATTATTAAGCGCGTGTATGTGCAGCCAGCTGGTGAAACGACGCTAGTCTCGGTCGGGGAGACCGGTCTAACTATGTGACCCTATTTTATGCATCAATCCAATAATGGTCGATATAGATGCAAATTCATAAGATTTATGTTCTATTATGCCCAAATTAATTACCAGTTTTCCTTGTACCTTGCTTTGCGTTTTCTCATTTGCATCGCCCACGCCCTGTAAGGGAGGGTTATCCGAAGAATTATATAAGACTAGGGAGTGATATTTGAACCACTATATGTTTAGCTGCATTATTCTGTAGATGAGAGACATTCTCGTAAATATTTATATTATAAAGCATATAATATATAAAGTCTTAACTAGATGAAATTAATATAAAATAGTAAAAAAAATATATATTAAATTAATTTATTTATAAGCTATATAATAAATAATTACAAAAAATATAGCTAATGGTATTACTATATAGTGGAAGTGAATATATTTATATGTATTTTGCTATACAAAATATAATATATAATTTATATTATTAATACATTAAATTCTAAAAATGTATGTTTGAATTAAATATATGATTAAAAAAATAAAATATATATTATACTTAAAACTATTATCTATAAAAAAATATTAAAGAGAAGCGCGACACAGCGTATTTTCAAACTTAATTTTTAATAAACTATTAACAATAATATATTAACACTTTAATAAATGTACGTCACGCTTTTATCGTTGCTAATGTTTAAATGGTAAAAAAAATAAAATCTGGCAATTCATCAAGTGTAATAGATGTTTAAAAATTCAAATATTAAAATAAATTAACATCAAAAAGTATCGACGATAAAAAATTGTACTGTCCGGAGGACTCGAGGAGCTGAAGCCCTGTATATGCGGGTATCTAGTGAAAGGTGACAGCATATACAGTTTGACAAAGTTTGACATCTTGTAACTGTGAGTCAGAAGTATTCAAATGCGCGACTTCACTCCCATAACTTTTTACCCTAACTAGGAATAATATATATTATACCGAACGGTATATAGGCCCTAGTAGTCCCTGTAGTCATTAACCCCTATAACTTTTTACCCTAATTTACATGTGTAGTTAGTTATTTGAGGCCTTTCGGTACCTTTATACTTTACTATAAGCTGATATATACCAAAATCATATATAGGACCCAAAATACTATATAAGTACGCTGATCATATATGATTTCTCTCCACGGAGAAACGAAATATGATTCTTTTAGTTCAGACTTCTAAATCAGGCTAGATGTTCATTGGCAGTCTGATGGAAACTTCATGACTTTGGTGAATATATTAATATATCTATTACATTATTTAAAAAAAATAGGCTGATTCTGACTTATTCAAATTCTATAATAAAATACTTAAAAAACTACCTGGACTCGAAATAAAGATGGATCTGGTTGTGGCATTATTTGCTGTTCTAGTTCTACTTCCCTTGGAACACCTCTAGTACCAATATGCTGTTCACCACCTACAATATATATATATATATATATATAATATATGTGTATAGTTGTTACCTGCGTTAATGTATTATAATATATATTATATATATATATATAATATATATTATATATAATATATATATAGATGATATCATATATATATATATATAATTGAGGGCTATATGTTGTTACCGTTGTTAATGTATATTAGTGAGACTTTGGTCTGGAGAGAATAAACGGTATAGATCTAAAGTTCAATGTGTTTCAGATGGGACAATCTTTAGGGCGTGTTAGGTGTGAGCAAGAATTGATTAAAATGAGCATGAATGTTATTAGAGAGATTATATTGGTGTAAGAAACGGTAAATAGAGGAATAAATAAAATGTGCGTGAAGATGCTAGTCATGTAGAAGATGATAGATGAGTGGCGTGTTTGTTAGCGGACATGTTATAGTGGGCAGTGTGTTGCGAATCAACGCTAGGGAGCATCCAAGAAAAAGTGATGTAGTAGGTAAGTAGGAATGTCTGTGAGGAGAGGAATTGTGGAGTTTGGCAGAGGCGGAAATAAGTGCATGGAATAGAGGTGAAATGCGGTGGTGTTTTGAGTGTTGTTATGGTTCTGGCCCACCTGCCGGCCAGGGATGCAACCTACACTGAGGATATGCCAAGTTAGGACCGTCCACAGTCTCATGAAGCCTCTAGGGTGTGGATTTTCTGACTGCGACGATCTCTACTAATAGTATATAGAGGCGGTGTAAACAACTTCACAATGAAATCGTTTTATATTCTTCTAAACTTTTGTCCTGTGATGCATGTCACGCACCTTTACCCCAGTCTGAAAAATAAAAAAGGATGCATGATGATTATATATATATATTATATATATATATAATATATATTATATATATAATAATTATATATAGTATGTATATATATATAGTTATTAATATATATATATATTATATATATATATATATGTAATATTATATATCTATAGTATATATATATATATATAGCTATATATATAGTATATATATATAGCCACCAGTGAGAGTGCGTCTCAGTCCTGTGAAACTCTTAGGGTGGATTTTCTGACTGCCACAAGGTAACTGCTTAAGGGTATAAGAGGATGGTTAAGGGCTTCTTTTGACTGCTCATTATTGTTCTTACTACTTGTCTGGTTCCAATGCATGTGACGGCACTACCCCCAGTCTGGGAAAAGTGGTGGTGGTGGTGGTGATGATGATTATATATATACTGGTATACACTATACTGTTCAGATACTCCAGTTAAGCTATATAAAGCGCTTTTATTCGCCCCCTTGTATGAATATTGCTTCCCACATTTGCGTGGTGGATCTGTGTGCCACCCTCCTTTTGGAAGAGTGCAATCTAAGCGTTAAGAGGCTTATTATAAAACTGTCCCATACTTTCTGACCCCTTGACCCTCTTTCTCTGCTTGATCGTCGGACGTTGGTGCCCTATCTCTTTTCTATAGGTATTACAAAGGCAGGTGCTCGAGAGAATTTGACCTCTCACATTCCTCCACCACTGCGTCACCCTTGTAACACAAGAGGGCCTTGTTCTCTCATGAAAATTGTGTAAATATTGGAGAATCAAGGATCACTCGTTGTGTACCTCCTCCTTTCCAGCCTATCTGTTTTTGTGGAACTCCTTGCCTTCTTCTATTTTGCCCTGCAATATTGTAATCTTCCTTCTATTTAAGGCCAACGTCTTGCGCCAACCTTCGGGAATTGCGTTAGGCAAGGGACAGGGTAGGTTTTACTTTCCATTTATTTAAATTTGTTTTTATTTATTTATTATTTTTTTTTGCCCCCTCCTTTGAAAAGGGCCCTGCCCTTAGGTGGTGCATATGTAAATATTTTTTTATAAAAAAAAATATATATATATATAGTAATATATATATATATATATTATATATATATATATAATATATATATATATATAATACTATATATAGATATATATATATATATATATATATAGATATATATATAATATATATATATATATATAAACAGTACTCCAAATATAATACACATTTTGACAAAGTTCTGATAACTTACCAGCAACAAGTATTCGATCTGGCACTTTCATGGGTATTTTCTCCATATTTCCATTGTATCTGGCCCAATTTACTGTTGGTTCATCATCATTTTCTCCTGAAATTTAAAAGAAAATCTGCCAATTGACCAATAAATCTTTTCAACGGGCATTACATTATTTTAATATATCCGTATCTAACCCTAAATGTTTCCTTACATTATCCATTCAACAATTTCTTTCTGGTTCGATTTTCATTATAATTGCCGTTTTCAATCACTAGTAAATTGAATTTACCAAATCTCTTTCAATCTTATTTCTTTCATTTCTCAAAAGGATTCAATAGAGGTAGCTATGCTATTACTTAATGCATACAAGTTGGTAAATGTATTTCAAATATATTTTTATATGTATTTTAAAAATATTATATTCTTCCAATCTGCTTAAAGCATCAATTGTTTTTGCATTCTGAGTACCTATCACTACCTTGGAATAATTTCCATTTTACAACTTTTGATTGCTGGCAATCAACTAACATTCAGAATATTTTACATTTTTTTCCCTTATTTCTTCCATACTCAACAACATTCAACCTGATTATATCCCAAAACCTCCTTCAAACTATGTAAATATCTATCAGTTTTTTTTTTATTAAAATTGAATCAGTAGCATACAATAGATAAATGACACTCCCATATTAGGTTCTTTCATCTTAATTCTAAGACTAACTCAACATAGCCTGCAATCCATTTTTTTGCATAATTTATATTCTACATCCAAAATGTTTATCCAAAGTAATATGTAGTTGAATCTAGGATCCAAGTCATTTAAATTTCTCTCTTTTCAAAACATTTTACTTGGACCATATCAGCCTGACTTATGAATTTTTTTTCAGGTATAATAAATTTTATTAGTAATAAATCCTGCAAAATTGTTGCATCAAATTTAAGTTATCCAAAATTATTTTAGTACCAAGTATTAAAACAGGTATTCTGCAAAATAAACAAGGTCTCAAATCTATTATCATAAATGTGAATTTATTAACAAGGAGATAAGATTAATCTGCAAATACTTCTCCTTGTAAGCAATCCAATACCATATATAAAGAATTAATTATTAAATAATTGAGCTTCTATGATGAACAAAAGAATCAAATATAATGTATATTCCAAGAGAAATAAAATACATAAGGATGATAAATTATACAATTCGAACTTGATATTTAAGGATTGACTGTAATATATTGAATTTGACTAAAAACTTTTAATTACTTACCAGAAACTCTAATACGTTTGGGTACTTTCATCTGAGAGGTTATATCAGGTTCAAAATGCCCATCATAAAAATTATCATATTTTCCAGAAAATCTCTGTGGACTTGTAACATTAGACATCTGAAAAACATATTGTACTTTAAAATTATTTAATTCTATTAACTTCCTTATAAATTTTTTTTACAGTTCTTAAAGAAATTTAAACAAATATAAAGGTGCAACATAAATCAACTACAAGTTAAAAAAAACAAAACCCTTTGTAGGCTAGGACTTATGACTATGATCTTATTTGCATAACTGAAGCATGGGTTAATGAAGATCGCATAGAGATTCCTTTCAGGAATATGAAATAGAGGGATAATCACTTTATTTATACCAGCATAAAGGAAAGAAGGGTGGTGGTGTGGCGCTTTATATTAAAAGCAATATTCAATCTGTGTTAATCATTGACATTAAAACTAATCATGATGTTGAATCTGTGTGGATAGATATCCTTATATACAATAAATTATACAGAATAAGGCATTTTATAGACCTGGCCAGTCAAGAATTAGATGAGGAAATGGTGAAAGAAATCGAGACAGCATGCCACAAAGAAAAAGGTAGTCATAATGGGTGATTTTAATTTTACTGGCATTCAATGGGATTCCTTGTCTAATATGGACCATAGTAGTCCTGCATTTATAAACTGTATACTAGACAACTTTTTGAGCCAGATGGTCTATGAACACGATGCACTGCTAGCCTTAATATTAACTTACAATGAAAGCATGGTGGATGAGGTTAGAGTTGAGGACAATTTAGGAATTGGTGACTAAAATATAATTAGATTTAACATGAATGTGATATCTGAGCCCAAATTGCAAGTTAATAAGGAAAAGATCTTAGATTTCTGAAATGACGATTTCACCAAATTTTTAGACATGCTTAGTATAATTGACTGGGATAGAGAGGTTAAAGACTAAAACTTACATCATGTGGGAACATTTTAAGCATATATATAACTATATCTATATATAATATATATATATATAATATATATATATATATATAATATATATATATATATATAATATATATATATATATATTATATATATATATATATATATATATATATATATATAATATATATATATATATATATATATATATATATATATAATTCTCAATTTCACCAGATTCATCGGGAGGGGGGAAATCACGTGCCAAATAATGCACAAGTGTGGCATAAAATTTTAAGTTTCAAATCCTTTCCCATTAAAAGTCTGGGTTTTAAATTCACAAACACACATCTACTTTGTCCTCAAATTGCAAAAGAAAAGATAAGGAAATAAGGAAACCGTAAGAATCCACATTGAACTACGAGGACTAACTCAGTCAAACAAGTTACTCATTTCATACATGGCCAATTTTAACAGAAGGAAAGTACCAATATTTCTTTGATGGCTGTTTTATACATAAATTTTCAGTTCATACAAATATATGAATGTTTATAATTACATATGCAAAATATAAATTTATAATCTAAATTATTAAGAAAAATATAGGTCAACTATACTGACCACGCAATAACATTATCCATTTTACAAAGGCCCATTAATATACTAACATGCAAAAACAAATTACTCATACATAAAGGAGCTCATCAAAAATACCAACCATAGTGTGTTAGATTCAAGATGAACTCTGACTGTGAACATTAGGTCAATTCAATCTAAAGAATAAATTATATAGCATAGTAGCTAATACACAACCAATCATGGCCTATTAAAACTACTTGAAATGAATCACAACATACCTTGATCAAAAGCAGCAAAGCTGGAGTCAAAAATATTTTTTGGGAGAAGCTTGAGCAAAAAAACAAATTCCACTACAAAATATTTTTTTTAGGTTAATATTTCAAATTTAGGTGAAAATAAAGAGTTGGAGGTTGATAATTTTAAAATGATTTAGCTGCAGAGAGGTAATATTAAAATGATAAGAACTAGTCAGATAATTTTAAAATGATATAGCTAGCTAAAAATTTACCAGCTCACACTTCTACCTTGATCATCCATATACTGATCCAACTTCTCTTTAATGGTCTAATATAATCTCCTTAAATTAAAAATAAAAATAACAACAATAACAAACATTATTCTCAAGGTGCTGATCAGCTAAGATTAATCCTATAAACAAATAACAAAGAGCATTATTAAATTATTAATAAAATGAATACAGATTCATGTAATTAAGCTGAACTTACATTGATGAATGTGACTATTTAGGTTGAATTCAGTTGGACTATGATCCAGTACTCAAAATATCAGAAAATATTGATATATTGGTAATTTTTACCATTAAAACAGTTAACTGTCATTTATTTCTAATTATAAAAACTCAAAATGTATTTCTCATTAATGTACAAATAAACAATAGGGTTAGAAAAGCAAATTAAATTAAAAATTAAATAAATTCATGGAGCAAGAGCTACATTGACAAATGGGACTACATGTGATAAATTCTTTTAAAAGTAAAAATGGACTATGATCCTGTAGATAAAAATATCAATATATTGATATTTTATAACTATTGATTGATATGTAGTGAAATAGTAAAATCATCAGCACTCACAGGGTAAGGGATTTAGAGGTCTATACCCCCATATGTAAATGTTCATATGCTATGTATTCAAATGCTGGGCAAACAATTTTTTGTCAATATATAGATTATTGATATATTGATCAAATATCAATATTTTTACCTATTGATTAGAAGAGTTCATTTTTACAATAGAATTTATCAAG
>JABUQX010113104.1:5000-10000 GCA_015478945.1 Trachelipus rathkii | reverse complement strand
CATATTTTTTCTACAATGATATTGCACATTCAAAATGTAAAATTTAATATTTGTTGCCAAGAAATAGCTTAGACTCATATAGCCTGCAATGACCTAGAGAGGCTAGGTCAAATGACATTTTTGCTAAGCTTAGTCATCTGCATTTTATGTGTGGTGTAAATAGTAAATCCACCCTAATTCAGAATAAAATTCGGTTAAAAATAATAATTATAAAAAATAACCCAACACCCTTACCGTTTCCCTAACAAAGGCTGAAAATGATAATGGTAAAAAGGAAAAAAAATAGTTATCAAAGTTTTTCGGGTGCTATGATAGATCTGGGATTTGAAAGTTATATCTTTAACCAACCACTCTTCTAAATTATTATCACAGTGTAATATTTCTACTATGTTATTTTTAACAAGATATGAAGGCAAACCAAAAGTTATGGGTAAAGTTAGAGCAAACCATATATTAATTTTAAGTTTAAACAAATTTTGATTTTACCTTATATATAAGTAACGTAAATTTTGAGCAAATATTTTAAATAGCTTATGCAAATTTTAAATGATATTTCGATAGAATATTTTGATTTTCCATAGTACTGATATTCTATTGCATAGTGAAATTGTTTGTTCCAAGAATATGTTTGCTCCAACGAAACCCTGGTAGATGATCCCTATCTTGATGCATTATTGTTTTATCTATATATAAAAAAAATACAACACGAATGGTACTTACTTTTGAAAGAGTTTGTGGAGCAGAAATTTATCTTTAACTTTGCATAAGTCTAGGGTAATCCATTAAATTTTAATCCTTGAAAATACATCGTTTTAAAACGTTTTGGCAATTGTTTTTGTTTTATGGTTTTAATTTGCATTACTCGTTGTACATAGAAGAGGGTATGATCTACATATATTTCTTTTGAATTTGATGGGGATTTATGCAGTAAAGAACTACATCAAAGTAAAACATGTAAAAATTCAGAAAATGATAATGACGTTGGAATGTTTTAATTTTTTTCTAGACATCGATAGTTATTTATTTTATAAGCAATAATTTTACGTTGATATTCATTCATAAATAAACATATCTGTTTTTATCAATATAAATCAATAAAAAAGACATTAAATAAAAAAGGAAAATGGAGAGAGAAAATAAAGTAAACAGATCAAGTAATTTGAAATGCGAAAGAATTATGGATATTAAGTGTGGATTTAAGTGTTTTTATGTATAAAGACTTTAAAATTTTAAGTTCTTCGTCAGTAGAAGCATTTTGGAGAATGGAAAGTTCTGGATGAATATAGGATGTTTGGGGAGATCAGAATGATCTTTGATAGCTGAATTCTCTGGTTGAGAAATAGGAAGATTATTACGAAAAGAATGCTCATGTGCTTGAAAGCTCGTATCTTAAGCTACAGGCTAGTTTGGCCCACATAGTCGACATTACAGTTGGCACAATTGTATCTGTAAAGAAAGCAAGACCGCAAGCAAATGGGAATACTTTCTTTAATCTTTTAAATTCGAACAATCTTACAGAAAAACTTTCCACAGTGTAACTTTCTTATCTTTTATTAATAATAATCACTCAATCAGTAGATATTGTGCGACTTTAATGTCGATTTTGTGGGTCAAACTAGCCTGTAGCTTAAGGTAAGAGCCTTCAAGCACATGGACATTTCCTTTCGTACTAATCTTCCAATTTTTCAGCCAGAGAATTCAGCTATCAGAGATCCTTCTGATCTCACTGAACATCCTATACTCATTCAGAACTTTTTATTCTCCAACATGCTTCTACTGACAAAGAATTTTAAATTTAGAGTCGTTATACATAAAAACACCTAAAGAGACTGTCTGGGGTACTTAACTTTTGGGGGTAGTATTTAGTAATCATCAATTCTACGATTTTTATGTTTTCATACTCTCTAATGCAGAATTGATTGCCCCTTTTGAATGGTTTCTGTATTTTAAAAACTAAAAAAATATGAAAATCGCAATAACCTTTTCATTATTCACCTAATCAAAATGAAATGTTTGGAGTTGGGGAAGACGCACATTTTTTGTTTAAATAAAGTTTTAGAATACAGAACAAATTTGCCGCTGTGCATGGGAAAAATTTCAAATTTTCAAAATTTTCCCCATAAGCAGCGGCAAACCCTTTGAGTTTACAAACAATTTATCTTAACAAAAAAGTAAATCTTGTCCAGTTATATATGATTTGAAATTTTCGTATTGATCCGATGAATAATAAAAAATTTATCATGATTTTTAATTTTTTTAAGTTGGAAAAAAAAAAAAAAAAAAAAAAAATTATAATTGGTGCCATGTAACATTTTTAATATTTATCAGATTACTATTTCGCAGTTTGTGTAATTCTATAAGTTACACATATTTTATTTAAATTAATATTTTGTATACCCAACAGTTTTATCGACGATCTTGAGAAAACTTTTGAAACTTTATCTAAACAGAAAATGTGTACTGTGTACCTTTCCCAATTATATATGCCCTGAAAATTTCAAACTAATCGTATGAATTATAAAAATGTTTTCATGGTTTTTCATATTTGAGTTACCAAATTTTTTTTTTTTTAATGTTTGGTGGCATGCAACGTTTTTATTATTCATCTGATTAGAATTAAAATTTTACAGCTTATATATCTCGACGAGGTACACATTTTTTATTCAGATCAATGTTTCGTATACCCAACGGTTTTGCCGCTGGACACGGGAAAACTTTTGAAATTTATGTTTTCCCATGAGCAGCGGTAAAACCATCCCGTATACCAAAAAAATTTTTTTTTTTTTTTAACAAAATATGTGTATCTTCTAAAATTATACATCCTCTGAAAATTTCGTAATGATCGGAAAAAAATTGGTGGCATATAACTTTGCTATTATTCATCTGATTAGAATGAAATTTTCAGAGCTTGTATAACTCTGAAAGATACACATTTTATTATTTGTATAAATATTTCATTTACCCAACGGTTTTGCCGCTCTCACGGTTCAACTTCTTGGCCTTTTCACTGATGAATATTTTTTTTTTACATTGAGCAGCTATTTTGGGGTAAGCAAAATATCCGCTCGGTATTTTTAGTTTTCCTTATGTTTTTGATTATATATACGTTGAACTATATTTTGATGTATGATTCATTGAAATAAATAAATTTTGGCAAGTTTCGGATAACTTTTTAATTTTAGGGAAAAAAAGTCAGATTTTGCAAAAAAAAAAAAAAAAAAAAAAAAAAAAAAAAAAAAAAAAAAAATTTTAGTGATATCCGTTTTTAAAAATCTTTTTTATGTTCAGCAGAAATTCGCTTTTAAAAATTATTGATTAAAATACTGATTCATGACATTTAGGAGGAAAGAACTCAAAATCTAGTCAACACTTTTCAGTGTTCAAAATAAAAATTGCAGAGCTAGCTTTCCTCTTTCGAATGGTGTATCATTTATCAAAATAAAATTCTATAAATAATTTACCCAGACCGCCCCTTAAACCCACATGTAATATCAAAAAATTTTTTTGCCACTTCAAATCGCTTGATCTGTTTTCTTATAAATCTCTCCATTTTCCTCCTTCTTTTTTTATATATCTATTCTATTCTTTCCCCATTCATTTACCTTTCCAGTTTTTTTGCTAATAATCTTTTATTCATTATCTCTTTTTAAAATTTTACACTTCACACTTTTTTGAATTTTTGTACTATTAATATATTCCTTTTTAAGGTAATTTATTTTGTCAAATGTGTATTGTCAACCTTTTTTGTTCATTCTATTTTTTGTATTGAAAATGTTTTAGCATTAATTCGAAACGTCTGCATAAAATGAATTTGTTTTCCTCGCATTTTTGTGTGGGGGAGAAAGAATTGCCCATAGCGTTTATTCAGGGTGTCGTAGAAGGCGACTAAATGGACAGTGGTAGTTGGGTTGGCTGCCTATTATCATTTATCTTTTGATAGGAATGCTAATTCATGTCTCGGAGAAGGTCGTGATCGCCGTAAGCGACCTTCTATCTTTATGAGAAAATGTGTGAATCGTATAGGTACATGGAATGTCAGAGGAGTAAGTGTTGGTGTTAAAAGGAATGAGAGGGGGGGAGAGAAGGAGTTGGGATTCTGATGAGTAACCTGTGATACGGAGCTATGATAGATTTTGTTTGTGTGAGTACCAGAATTCTAATGGTTAAATTTTAGTTTGAAAAGGTCAAGATAGGTGTGGTTGTGACATATGGTCCATCTGAGGGTAATGTTGATTCATAGTGCGAATTTCTGGCATAATCTGAATGATGTTTTGGATGGGGTGAGTAGGAGCTTTAGATTGATTTTGTTGGGTGACCTAAATGGTTGGATAGGTGATCAGAAAAGGGATGGTATAACAGGATGGCTTTGGAGTGTCGGGAGAAAATGAAAAGGGTATGAAGGTGATTGATTTCTCTGAGGATCGAGATATGTGAGTAAATAATACTTTCTTCAAACATAAGAGTATTCATAAGTATACTAGAGTTGTTGTAGGTAGATATGGTATAGCAGTGAAAAGTATAATTGATTTTGTGTTGGTGAAGAAGGAGATGTTGAAGTATGCGTTGGATGTTAAATCAATCAGGGGGTTAGGAATGGGACTATCGGATCATTATGTTGTTTAGGTATAATTAAGTTAATGGGGACTTAGATGGAGAGGAAGGTGATAAGGAAGGAAGTGGGTAGAATTAAGAGTTAGAAGTTAAGTAAACAAGGTAATAAAGAAAAGTTTTTAAGAGCTCTAGCAAAATAAATCAGTTTAATGTGAAGAAGTTGAAACTTAGCAAATCTGGAAACAAATTAAGGAAGCGGTTGTTAGTAGTGTAAAAGAAGTGTGTGGATGTACTAAAGTATGAAGTAAGGATGTTAACAATGAGTCGTGGAATGGAATGAAGAGGTGATGCAAGCTGTTAAATGTAAAAAAGAAGCGTGGCTGAATGTACTAAAGCCAATGATAAGGTTTCAAAAGAAAGATGTTTGGAATTATATAAGGAGGGAAAAA
>JABUQX010113103.1:7500-10000 GCA_015478945.1 Trachelipus rathkii | reverse complement strand
GAAGAATAGCCGTATCAAATCAATGTTTTAACACATTAAAAAATAAGGACTAATCCGCACTGCCCAAAGGAAAAAGGCGGATATGTGATTCTGAATTTATTAATATATAATTTTTATAAAAAAATCTGTTTAAAAGTGATTTGTTTAAATACTATACATATAAAATAATATTTTATAACAAAAAATATTTTATAAAACATATAAAATAATTAAAATATTATTAAATTACTTTAAAACAATAAGAGAAAAAATGATCATTTTATAAAAGTTATCGTGAAGTCTATAATAGAAAACATTTACGTAGAAAACGATTTTAATAGGCAAAAAAAAAAAGTATATATATTATATATTTATATATATAATATATATATATATATATATACGTAATATATATATATATATATATATATAGTCTTATAAGAGAGAGAGAGAGAGAGAGAGAGAGATGAGAAGGAGAGAGAGGAGAGAGAGCAGAGAGAGAGAGAGAGAGAGAGGAGAGAGAGCACGAGTAGTAAAAATTACTAGAGTAATTTGATATATATATTATATTATATATATATACTATATTATTAATATATATTATATATATATATATAATATATATATATAATATATATATATAATATATATATATATATAATATATATGCGGTGCGCTTATATTTGAATACAAGGCATGCAATGAATCCCAATAAATATGTCGATACCTGTCAGTATCTAGTCCGACAAAAATATGAATTGTATTAAAAAATATTCTAGAATAAATTATACACAAAAATATTTTATCTGAATTGGGTTTAGATTTAAAGTAAAAACATTTTCTGATATAGATGGTTTGCCAGGTTGAACTGAGGTTTGGAAAGGAATAAAGATATTGAACAAAGCAATTTAATATAAATAAAACATGGAGGAGAAATGGGCCTCAGAGGGGACGTTTTCGTCCTTTAAGCCCATATAATATTATACTATATATATTATTTATATATATATATATATATATATATATTATATATATATATATATATATATATATATATATATATATATATATTTATATATATTATTTTATAAGTAAAAAGTTCACACCTTACGGGCATAGCCCTATTCAAGGAGGGGAACTTTTTTAGGTAATTTCTACTTAGAATCCGGACCAGGGAATCGAACCCGGGCCCTTGCCATTTGACTCTCTCTCTCTCTCTCTCTCTCTCTCTCTCTCTCTCTCTCCTCTCCTCTCTCTCTCTCTCCTCTCTCTCTCCTCTCCTACCGATTGACCCATGGCATGTTTAAATCATTAAAATCGTCGTATTGAAGAAGCTTTTTCACAAAGATTGCAAACTTTGGTTAAAAAATTAGTGGGATTTAGCTTTATGCAGAAGCAGCTTAATTAAATATATATTTAATTAAGCTGCTGCTGCACAAAGCTTAATCCCGATCTTATATCAAGAATGCTGTTATTTAAATCTAAAAATAAGCATTGTATTTACGAGAAAATTTTATCTTTGTAAATCAATACCATATCAACCATATTAAGGTATTATTATTATTATTATTATTATTATTATTATTATTATTATTATTATTATTATTATTATTATTATTATTATTATTATTATTATTATTATTATTTATAATATTATTTTTTATAATATTATTATTTATAATATTATTATTTATAATATTATTATTTATAATATTTTTATTTATAATTTTTTTATTATTATTATTATTATTATTATTATTATTATTATTATTATTATTATTATTATTATTATTATTATTATTATTATTATTATTATTATCTTTTCTACAAAAAGAATGTCGCCTAAAACTTTTACAATTTTACTAATTTCTTTACTATATATATATATATATATAATATATATATATATATATTATATAAATATTATATATATATATATATATATATATATAATATAATATTATATATATAATATATATATAATATATATATATATATATATTATATATAAGCTACTAGTAAGGCATTTATCTGTCTGTTGGCCTAGACTCCCTCTCCATCCATCTTTATCCGCGAAGTCACCATTTCTTCTAAGTTCCACGTTGTTCAGGAAGTGGTGCCTCGTCAGCAGCACCTCCACTTCGTCTCTCCACCTTCTTCTCGTCCTCTCCCTCGATCTCCTGCCTCCATTTCCACGACGACCTCACCACTCTTTCCTACCCCATCCTCTCTAGATGTGCCAGTCACCTCAGTTAATCTTTCTCCTTTTCTATCTTATTTCTCATCGCACATACTCCTGTTCTATCTTTTATATGTTCATTCCTCACTCTATCTTTCATATATTCATTCCTATTCTGCTCTTTCCAAGCATTACCCTAAGGGCCTTATCTCCGCTGTCTGTATTCTGCTTCCTGTAACTGTTTGTTATCCAGCTCTCCGCACCATGCATCAATATGGGTGTCAAAATATTCTCGAAAATGACTCTATTCGCCTGCAGGGGCACATTCTGATCCTTCAGCAA
>JABUQX010113103.1:0-2500 GCA_015478945.1 Trachelipus rathkii | reverse complement strand
TAATAATATTGCGCGCTATTATAGAGGTCAACATGACCTCAAACACTACAGGTACCCCCCTGCAGTGCTGAAGGCACGAAAAGCTAATCCAAATAGCGCACCGGCCATCGAATATGCCTGCCTAAGAGTGGGATGGAGTCTGAACAGGATTAGCTGTTTGAGAACGGGTGATCGCGCGAGTCGGAACGTATGCTTGTGTCGTAGGAGTAGCCTGAGGTGGAGCTGGAGGTGAAGAATCCTGAGCCGGAGTGGAAGGAGGCAAGGGTGACGATGACCGTGCGGGTGGAGTCTGAGCCGGTCGTATTGGTGCTGTTGGCTGAGGAGTAGGAGGTGGAAGAGGACAGAAGAGGACACACCGTCACATAGTGAGTGAGTGAGGAGGAGGAGGAGGGAAACAGGAGAGAGGGAGGAGGAGGGAGGAGGAGAGGAGGAGGGAGGAGGAGGATAGAGGAAGGAGATGCAGAGGAGATGCAGGATCTCAGATAGGAACGTTAAAAGAACGAGTGAGTTGAAGGGGGAGAAATTGAAACAAAAGCGTCAGGGTTTCAGAACAGGAAGAGAATTCGTCTCGGAAGAAAGCAGCAGGCTTTAAGCGCGGCTCACTGATTGAAACGACTTGCGTGGACGTTGAATCGTAAAGCATTTCTCCTTCCTAAGTATCACCGGAAGGTCCATCTTACTTAGGTTGGAGAGCTGTGCGGTTGGAGTCATGTCGAACAAAGACATGAGTGCAAGGAAGAAAGGTCCTTAGAGATATAGGAATGCACCTGTGGACGAGAAGCAGTTGGTCTCCCCACGACGAAGCTACCGCGCCTCGGCGCAAAGATAAGCAAGCAGGTCGTTCAGGGTAGCGTGAGGAGAAAGACGTATAAAGAAGCTCACTGGGAAGATAAGAGAAACTCATGCACTGGGATTCAGCAGCCAAACAGTGCAGATCCTTTTTAACAGCGGAGCGAATGCCGAGCATGAAAGGGAGAGCGTCAGTCCAATTTACCGGATTGGGCTGAGCTAGAAGAGAAGCCTTTAACTGACGGTGAAAACCGCTCGATAAGGCCGTTCCCTTGTGGGTGGAAAAGTTTAAAGTCGTGCGTAATTTCGAACCAAGAAGATCTCAAATCTCCAAGAAGCGATTGAAAGTTGTCTGGGTCTTGGTCCGTTGTGACAGAAAGCTGCACACCAAAGCGCGAAAAACCAGTGAGCCAAGAAAGCTCTCTTTTTAGCTATGGACTCGCTTTGGCGAGACAGAGAGAGGGATAAATTTCGGTCCATCGTGTGAACCGATCTGTACACGTAAGAATGTATTTCTTATCGCGGGAGGGAGGAAGAGGTCCAACGATGTCGATGGACATCGTTCGAAAGAGAGCAAAATCAAAAAAGGGTAAGAAAGTATCTATCGGGGGACTTGTAAAGATTTCAAGACCTTTGTGAACGCTGGCAGGGAAGACAAGTAACGACATCAAGTTGCTACGTCGGCATTCATATCGGCACAAATCGGACAGCAACCAGTTTGCGTGGAAGCCTCTCAATCCCAGGTAAAAGCAGCGGGCATTGAGGGAAGACAGCCTTACGCGAACGATGCAGGTACGAAAGTGACGAGGGAGAACCCTGAGACATCGCACAGAAGTCTCCTCCATCCCAGGGAGTTGGAGCCACTCCAGATTGAGAGAGAAGCAGCCCTGCAGTGTGAAGTAGATCTTCAGTAAGTCTGGACGCCGTCATAGTGCCTGTAGTCGATGTTGGGGTAAGGCTGAAATAGCGTCGATTTTAATAAAGTTGGAGAGCTGCCGTCAGCGGTGAAATTGTCGACACCTGAAATATGTCTGACATCAGTGGTGAACTGTTAGACATACTCAAGGTGACGAGCTTCTCGAGGAGAGTGCCGTTCGTTTCTGGAGACCATAGCGAAGGTAAGTGGTTTGTGATCAGTGAGTATGTGGAACTCACGACCCTCCAGAAAGTGGCGGAAATGACGAACGGCGAGATACATCGCAAGTAACTCCCTTCCGAAAGCACTGTAGCGTGTCTCAGGAGGTTGCAACTTGCGAGAAAAAAAGGGCGAGACCACACCTGCTCTTCAGGTGCTGATGAAGCAACACCTCCGGACAGCAAAATCGGAGGTATCTACCTGAACTCTGGTATCTAAGTCCTGGGGATGGACTAAGAGTGTGGTAGAAGCGAGTGCTTCTTTGGAAGCTTCGAGCAGCAGAAGCTTCGTCAGACCAGTCCACTTTCGTAGAACTGCTTCGGTGCTTGGGGCGGATGAGAGTGAGGTCGAAGAATATCAGCGCCCGATTTTAGAAAACGATGGTAGAAGCTAACCATCCTGATACTGATGAAGCTGCTTTTGATTGCCAGGCTTGGGAAGGTGGTGCGAATGACCCCCAGACGCTCTGCGAGAGGACATACCATTGGCGGGCGCACGAAAAACGCGAAAGCGTTTCTCACGATAAATGCGAAAACGGTTAAACACCCACCCTTCCGGCTGAACGAAGCACACTCG